>JAILXH010084619.1:0-24458 GCA_023558415.1 Piaractus mesopotamicus | reverse complement strand
CCCCCCCCCCCCCCCCCCCCCCTTAAACCAGCACAGTTTGGTGATTGTCCTGCTCTAACTCGCTTGATTCAACATATCGCTGTTGTCGGAAGAAAACCTTGTATCTCCAAAATGAGAACTTTACAGGAGAAGTATGTAAAGGACAACATGTATTTTCAAATTATGTCAAAAAGTCAAAAACATCAAAAATGGAGTTACGTGGTGTTCTTCCGACAACAGCGAAATATTACACATACATACTTACATTTATGAAATTATGTAGATTGTATACATATGTGTCCACTATTGCTACTTAACTGCCTGTTATTTCTAATTTTATTCAGGTGAAGAATTTGCGCCTTACCTTGTTGTTCTGCATGTCCTTATTGGCTCCATTCTTAAGCAGTACCACAGCTGCGTCCACATTGTTTACAGCTGCAGCCCAGTGCAAAGCAGATTTGCCTGGTGAAAAAAAGACATAAAAAAAATCTGTTAGTCTTCCAACAGCATATAGCAAAAAATGTAAACCATTTCAGGGTACTCACTAAGATGGCACAAAATTTAAACATTAACAGACTAAAATTATGTCTAATAAGAGCAGCTTTTTCTCATATGTTGGAGGTGATGTGTCTTACCAAAGTCATCAATGGCATTGACATCAGCGTGGCAGTTGATGAGCTCTTCGACCATACCTTCCACAGCCAACCTGGCTGCCAGGATCAGAGGAGTCGTGCCATCATGCATGCGTGCATCCAGGTCTGTGGCCCGGTTCCGTATCAAAATCTAGAACAAGGATTTGTTGAAAGAAATTAGCTTTTAGAGCATAAAGATCGAGGGGCTTTGGGAGTTGATATAGTGAGGCTAACTTGTATTTATGACTTGTATTATTCATATATGTCCTACTACTATCTATAAAATTGACTAAAGTGCAGACCAAATGCAGGCTTCAAGATAGCTCTACTACTGTTTTCAGGATGCAACATAATTTTGTCCATCTTTATAGATAACAGTATGTGTCAAAACTATATAAGTGTTTAAGATTACATAGCATGGTTTAAGGCAAGTGTGTGATGATTTAGTCATGCAGTTTCCATGATAATCTTCCATTACTTGTTAGCAACATCAGCCTTGTAGGAACAGTGCAAAACCTTGTCCATTAAAAACTCTATTTTTAGTCTGGTGTAGGATCAGCTTCAGTCTGGCCTAGATGACCCACCTGGAAGACTCCCTGTGCGTCTGCAGCCACAGCAGCGTGCAGTGGGGTCCGCCCCATGTTGTCCTGGATATTGGCATCAGCGCTGGCCTCGAGAAGCCTCTTGGCGGCATCAGAGCGAGCATAGCGGGCGGCCAAGTGCAGGGCAGTCTCACCCGTGCGGTCAGTCTGGTTATGCAGGTTGGCCCCCTGGTAGATGAAATCATTGATGACATTGGCAGAAGCATCCTCCTCCTCCTCACTGTTGCCAGTCTCCAGGCCACCACCACTACAGGAGGCAATCATCAGTGGGGTGAACCCATCTTAAGAGGAAACAGAAAAACAGAAGGTGAGCTTTAGGTGAGCCTAAATTTATGACTAGAACATAGCCTAGAACATTCTCCCAACCCAACATGACCCTACAGCAGCACTGTTTGAATCCAAACCCCCGTGTAGCCAGACAAAATTCTGTCCTAACCCTACCCAAACCTGATCACCACCAACACAGACTAAAAAAAAATCCACCTTCCTAATTGATGAATCGAAGTAGCTGAATTTCTCACCATTACTAATGATTTGACAGCTTTCACACTGTACAAACCCTTTACGTCCATTCTAATTTTGCACTGTCAAATGACTTTTAGATGCATCACAAACATCCTTTTGGGTGATCTAAACCACTCTCCTGAATCTATTCAGTTTTACTTCACTTGCTTGCATTTTTGCACATGCATTGGCCTTGGGAATCTTGGTACCAACAACATAAGTGACTCCAGCATGCCAGATTAAAAACAGTTCATGATATTAAAAGTAGGGAGGAAGAATAAAGTGGGAAGAAAATTAAAGCAGGGTTAAATTCAAAAGCCAAAATCCGTTAAAAGTTGGCTGTCACCAAACAAAGAGACCACACCTCAGCTCTACAGTAAAAAACTCCAAAAAGCGAAGTGTTATAGAAGCTCTCCTCAAAAAAAAAATGAAACCATTTTAGCGTGCTCACTAACATGGCAAAAAGCGCAAAACCTGTACGAGCCAATCTGAGGAAAAGCTCAGCCCAATTCACTCCCATTATTCTTCAAAGTGATGGAAAGATCAGACCAAAGAAACAAACAAATCGAAAGTGGATTGGACACGTTTGCCTCCGCGAATCACCCCCAGATCTCTTCGATAACTGCGTTTTTTTTTTTTATTCCTTCCAAACTCAGGGAAGTGGGCCAGGCTTTTGAAATCTCCATGGCTGGTAAAAGTGAGCATTATCATCCCTGAGAAGCGGCTTGCCGTGGCGTCTTCGACAGGGGCTTCTCTTCTTCAAAAGAACAGCTATTCCCAGATCTAGCCCGATTTGGTCGATTCCAGCACATTGATCCAAGGAGCGAGGGGAAAAAAGTAAAAGAGAGAAAAACGCTTGCGAAAGCACATCGCCTTTGAATTCTTTTGACGTTCTTGAGGGGCTTTGGCAGTTATTGAGAGAAAAGTCGCACTTTGATATTGTTTATTTTAATCGGCACGTGTAAATAGGATGTAGATATTGCAGGGTCGATCGTTAAGCTTGGAGAAAATGGGCACACTCCCCAGGGTTCATAGCTTTCAGTTAGAGCCTTTGAAGTGGATCCCTTTTCCCACTGGACCCTGTGTATTAACTCCCTACCAGAGCTCAATTTAGTCCCTCACCTCAGCACTCTACTGACATGCACAAGCGTATACACTTTTGGAACAAGCAGGGTAGAATAGTGAGTGGAAAAATATTACAAATGATCAGTGAATGGGATAAGCTTGAAGAAAAAATATGTGCTCCAGTGCTCTGCTATAACTTTATGACTGCCTGATGGAACCAACTAAACTCTTAGTTCAGTTATTTCAAGTATGTTATTTATTTATTAGTTTATTTATTTATTAAAATGCTATATTTTAACCTAAAAAAAATATCAAATATCCCAAATTAAATTTCATTTTCATATTGTTGTACTCGTAAAATAAAATATAACGTAATTCTGTAAAGCATAGCTCTGCCGTACCTGGTCCTCGGACATTGACGTCCATGCAGTCATTTTCTATCTCACCCTGAGGGGGTGTGGGGGCTACAGAGGGGATTCGCAGGTCAGCAGCATCCAGGTGCTGTTGAGTCCACTGCCGATGGTCCTGCTGATCATCCAGATCTAACATCGCCTGCTCTTCAAACTGACACACACACACACATAGAAGAATTTAACCATCAGAAAATTTAAAACTTTCAATTTTTAACATTATTAATGCATTTTTTAATGTAAAATATGAAATGTGGGTCCAAATTAAGGCCAAATATGTAAATATAAACCAAACGAGTTTGATTGTTAACTATATAATATACAGTACAATATATAAATAGTAACAATGCAATATTTTATTACTCAGAAATGATAAATGTAATGTTATGACTGGTCTTTTCATGGAAATATCAGAAGAAATGAAAGAATTATCAGAAAGAAAGTCTTTTGTTACTTTCACATACAAGTATAATAATTGTGCTTACCCTGAAGCGCTTGGTGTCCGTTGGCTCCTCCTCTCCCCATTTGTTCTGATTGTCATCCATTAGTGAAATATCCGAGTTCTTTAGTGGTCTGTCATCACAAAAACATCTCATCAGAAGAGCTGATGAGATCTTCTTCTCCAAGCCAAAAGCATCTCTAGTCCTTCTAGCTCCTGCACCACCACCAAAACTGCTATTGATTAAACATCCCCCTCCCACCTTTCCAACGTGCTAATTAATTCATTACTGCAAATCATAGCCCCGCTCCTCGTCTCTACTCCAATAAATCCTAAATTGTCCAAAAACTTTACATTCCATTTTCATTGGCACACCCACACTGTTTGCCAAAAGTTTGGGGACACTTAGCTTCTCAGAATGTTTTTAATAAATGAGCATGTTTTCTTTGTCAGTTTGCCCAGAGAGGCTCTGCTCAGATGTCCCAGAGGTTTGCAGAGCTGGTTGGACACCTTTCCATTCAGTTCCTTTCTGAGCAGCTTGAATGGGCAGTTACTAGGCAGGACGCTCTATTACAGACAACCCATTCTGCCTTTTTCCTCACCAAATACAGTATTTTTTCTTACTTAACCCGTTAAATTATGTGTTTATTACTCAGTTTTCTTAAAAGTTCTCAAGGCTTATTATGCAGTAAATACCCTCAATAATTCAGTAGCCACTATGAAACTACGGCATAAGAGAGTGAAGGACTGCCTCCAGGTCCTTACAATTTAAGTGGTCAGTTGAAACGTAATGGTGAAAACATTCTTCAGAAAATTTAAAAAGAAGGTCACCCCAAGCTTTAGAAAACAGTGTATGTCCATGCCTGTCGTAAGACCAGGAATGGCGTACTCACTTCAAGCCGACCGAATCTTCCCCGACGGGCTCTCTCCTCTTCTTTTTGCTAGGCTCGCTGGTCTTGAATCCCTCAGGGAACCACAGCTGTCCGTGCTCACGGCGACGCTTACGTGAGGCCACCATACCCACAGCAATGAAGGCCAGCAGGGCCACGCCGGCCAGTACCACATAAAGCGGATAGAGCTCAGGGGACGATGGCACCTCGCTCTCACCTGCAAGAAGAAGGCCTGACATGTCAGAGTCGACAACGGACAAATGCAGGACGGGCCACATAATAGTCCAGGGTACAAAAAACGGCCAATCTCGCATACAAAACGAATCTTCACGCGGTGAACGATCCGCAATACGCTCGGCCGGACGAGCGAGGTTCCAGCCAGTTTGAAAACCGCACGCACCCCATTTAGTAATAATCAGAATTCCTAACCACTTCTTCATCAAAAAAAGAGGTGCTAGCAAATAGGAAGACGAGGAAGGGAAAAAGAAAGGAGAGAAAGAACACCTCCTCTCACGTCTTCTCAGCCCAGGGTACCAGGAGACAACTTTACCACTTCTTCTTTAAGGGAGGAAAAAAAAAGGGAGGGATTAATGAACTTCAAATTACTGCGCACGCTTTAAGCTGTAAAGACGAAGGATTTATTAGGATTTTCAAGATAACAAAGACTCCCAACTTCTAGCACACTCCCGATCAATTTTCCTCCGCTCCCGTTTTTTTTCCCGGCCCCTCTCCCTCTCTCTTTGCTAACGATTTTGAAATGATAAACTCTCTTCACCTAAACCCTTGGAGATGCGCTAAGTCCTGGTGTTACATTCAGTAAGGTGAAGGTTGCAGCAGCCCCCTTCATTGCACACTAAGGCCATGCTGAGGCGCGTGTGCGTTTGTGTGTGCGTGATTTGGGGGGATTTGATGGTGTGGAGGTGGCAAGAGTTGATTTACAGCCATTAACCATTTTGGTGCCTGAAGCCAGTGGATTTGCCCATGGACTGTGCCATTGATTGTTTAGTTCATCTGATGCACAATTACTTTGCTCTACTGTTTGAGTACAAAAAAGGGGAAACTTCAAAGTCATCCACATAATCCCTACAAGGAAGCTGTGTGTGTGTGTGCGTTTGTGTCTATGTGTGTACTTGTGTGCATGTGTGTATGGGGGGGTTGTTAAAGGTCAAGCTGGGGGTGAACGCTGCTGGAATACTCTGAGCGGAGTCTTAAGTCTTGATTAATGGAGCATTACATATGGATGCCAGGCACATGACAGCTCTTGTGCCAGCTGCAGTTTCCAGGTGGGAGGTATGCGTGTTCAATACTTACTAGTGACAACTTTAACGTAGGGCAGGTTGAGATTGCCACTGGACGCAAGAGCTCCAAGGAAGGCAGCAACATCTGTAGCACTCTGGAAGCACTCTGATGACTGCTGGTAGCACTGACGGTTGTCTATCTCCAGATGCACCACCGAGCTGGAAAGAGGACACAACATACAAATTCAATTGAAGGAATAGTTTGGAGAAAAATCAACAACAAATCTACACTATTCTTCACTCCAAATGTCAATCAGCCAAAGCATATTTGGTTTCTGAAGTTTTCTTTAATTTTGCACTGGAGCTACAAGGTTGAGGTAGCTATGGAAGCTAAAGCCACCAATTAGGTTCATGCAACCTGAGTGCCTAAATCTGCCACAAACTGCATCAAGTTGTCACATAATCTCAAAATTTCTGAACAATTAAATCATTAAGATCATTCAGTAATTTGATATGAAAGGCTCCATTCTAGAGAAACAACAGAGTCAGATCTGTTGACCCTGGTGGTGATAGGAACGAGACATCTGAAGCCTTTAATGCCTCTAAAAGCTCCCCCACAGAAAGCTGTTAAATGAAATCATTATGGATACATTGCCTTAAGCTTAAGCCTACATTGTACAATAGTTATGAGTTGAAGTTGGCCTAAAACATGTATTTTTAAATTATATTTATGGCACAGAGGTATGTGTAGGCATCATCAGTCAACTCAAACAAAAGAGATTTACCACATTTTTATTATTATCAAAATTACATATAAAACTCAGAAGACACGTGTAGGTTTACTGTTCATTTTTGTTTTGTAAATATCTTGACCCCTGGTTCCTTTCACCACCACTGTTAAGAAATGTGAGTGACTAAGTTTCTCTACAGTGAACCATTTCACATCTCTGAATGACTTTGTTAACATTGCAACAATTGAATTAAGCAGAAATTTAGAAAAATGCAGATTGCAAGTGTTTGATTTTAAGCGGGCAGGTTAGACAATGCTAGTTGGTGGGATATAAGCTTCCATCACTAAACTACATTAGATTTGTAGTTACAGTGCAAAACTAAAGAGGAAAACTTCAGATGAAACATTTCATGAATGTATGAAATGTTTTTTGGCTGCTCCACATTTTGGGTCTGTATCATTTATATTTTCATTTTCCATGTTCCAAATAATTTCCCTTCACTGTTTCAGTTACTGACTCCACTGAACCACAAACTCCCTGCTTGCTCACCCTACGACATGCATCTGGTCCTGGTCACGGCGTCCCGAGCCAAAGGCGTCAGGCCAGCTGTCAAGCGAGCGTTTAATGTTGTGCTTGAGGAGCTCATGCGGGCTGCCATAGTATGGGTAAATCATCAGCTCTCCATGGTCGTCCAGTCGGAAAACTATGTTGGTGTGCAGTACACGGCTGAGCTCGCGCAGAAACGCTGAAGAGTTGTAACGTAGTTGCTCAGGTGGCAAGTGCACCACCAGCACTAGGTGACCTGCGGCCCTCTTCTCTGGCACATTCTCAGCGCAGTCCAGGCCATCCCACTCACACTCAGCGTTGTTGCAACCCTGGTCACAGTGGCCGTCCGCATAGTGGTCTTTGCAGTATTGGTCATACAGTGGGCTGAAGGGGTAGAGGAGGAAAACACAGGAGAATGTTAGAAAGCTCAGTCTTGGTACCAGAATCAGTGAGTTCTACAAGGATGTCAGTGACAGAAAATTATAACTTTGAGACTGAACAGAATGGAATTGTATAATGGCACCTGTCCTGCTTGTATTACCAGCCATAAAGTTATCTAATTCTAGATAAATGATGCTGATAAACAATTCTAACCCCTGGAACCCCCGAGGTCTTCTACTCACTTGCACTCTCCAGTGCTTCTCTGGCAGTCGAAGCCATCATAAAGGCAGCCGGCGTTGTGGCACTGCTCATCACACTTTCCGTTGTTGAAGTAGCGCCAGCACTGCAGTGCAGCTGAGCAGTTTTTCCAGGGGTCACGGAAATTCAGTGAGCAGTCACCCCCGTCCCAGTCACATGCGTGGCTGTTGCAGGCAGCGTCACACTCCTTGTTGCCCCTCTTGGCCTCACACTCGGCCACCTCGCAGCTGGCCTCCACCTCAGGTGCTGGCGTGATGTCCCGGCCGAAGCCACCTGCGAAGCCGTAGTCCAGGATGTGGCAGAGCAGGCCGTTGAAGTCGGCTGGACATACGCAGTGGAAGTAGGGCGACTCAGTGCTGGGCTCACATGTGCCTCCGTTGTAGCAGGGGTTAGAGGTGCAGGGCCCGTTGCTTGGGTACTGGCAGTCAGGGCCAGTGAAGCCTGCAGAACACATGCATCGGGGGCTCTTATGGCCAGAGATGCAAGTGCCGCCGTTTCTGCAGTGGAGGCCTCCACAGGCCTGCGCGTCATACTCACAGGTAGAGCCGGTGAAGCCCTGAGAGAGTGAGAAAGGGGAGAAGGGCATTCAACTCGTTATTTGTTATGTCATATATTACTCTATAGCTATATTCTGACTGCATACTGTAGTAGGCATATTTAAAACAGCAATGGTTACTTTTTTCGTCTAGTGTGTCTTCATGAGTTAATTAGTGTAATATTTGTCCTTGTTAATGCATTTAAGGTAGGGTTGCTCTAAATAACTGTATTTGGTAGAAGGCCAAAATGTCTGAATGTAGTAGCTACATGCTTTATTTCATGATGAAGTCATTATTGTTCAAAAAATTTTGGAAGTAGTAAAAACGGAAAATCTTTAATGAGTAGGTGTGTCCAAACCTTTGACTGGTACTTTACTTAACTGGAAAAAATGTGTATCGAACAATTAATTAAAAGTAATATTATTACAGGCAGAATGAATGGTGAATGGAGCACTCACAGGAGGACATTTACAAATGAATCCATGAGGAGTGTTGCTGGCTACAGCGCAGGTTCCTCCATTCCGGCACGGCTTCCCCTTACAGCCATCAAACACGGTGTCACATCGCTGACCTGCAAATACACACACATGCAGAATCTCAGTATTACATTAATCATTAACTGCATTCTATAAACCACTCTACACAAAAACACCATTAATAACAGAAACAAAGTGACACTAAACAACCACAGCTCTACCACGGGAGCGCTATCTATAGACAGACGGAGCAGAGGGAAAGAGATACCCTTGTAATTCACATTACTCACCCGTGTAGCCAGTGCGGCACTCGCAGCGGTAGTTGTTGGTGAGCTGAACGCAGCTGTGTGTGCCCCGTGGGTCGCATGGGTTGGACAGGCACTCGTTGACATCTCCCTCACAGCGCTCGCCCACATAGCCTGGCGGACACACGCAGTGGTAGCCTCCAACGCGATCCACACAGCGGCCCTGGTTAAAGCACTTGGGCTCTTGGGTCACAGGGTCAGTGAAGGGTGTGCAGTCGTCAATGTTGATCTCACAGTGAACTCCTGAAACGGCCAAGAGAACAGAATGCTAAGGCTGAGAACTCATACCAGGCTCTAATTTCTAATGTGTAAATGGACCACCAGCTAGTTTTGAACTTTATCAAAGATGAACTCCTAAGAAAATGAATGTGATAATATAGATCACTATCAGCTTTGATATAGCTAAGACACTTAAACTACTTTTCAAAACTTTTCAATGATATTCAAAAGTTTTTAATCACTTTATATCAGTTTTGTTGCAGATACATGTATAAAATGATTCTAATATGCTAGTCCTGTGCAAAGGTGCACATATTTCAAATAATTTGTAGGTAAAAATTAAGAGTTTCAGATGTGTCTAAAATTATGAACAGAGCTGCTGATGAATCCAAAACAACTGAGAAAACTGCATAGCTTCAAAAAGTTGACATAATTAACATAAAATAACATCTAGAGTGCCTCATATTTCAAAAATGGTAATCAAATCTTGAAACAGAAAGCTTGACAAAAATACATAATTAGAGTACATTACTTGTCACTTAAAAACTTCTTGTTGTTCTGAAAAATATTGAATAAATCATCTGAAAATGCCTTTTCATTTCTAGATTTATTGAAAGTGTTAAGTGATTTTAAATGGCAGTGTATATGATAACATTACATGAACGCGAGGCACTTTATTTATAGACCTATTTATACACCTTAAGGATATAATTAAACACGCCTCTTTACATGTCCAGGAAAAATCAATCAGAAAGAAAAGTCTAAGTAAGCCGGCTACTGCCAAAGTCCTAATTAACGAAGCGTGGGATGAGCGGATAGAGAGAGAGAGGAAGAGGAAGAGGGGTAGCTGACCTTGCGTTCCCCGGGGACAGGAGCATTTGTAGGTATTGACGAGGTCGATGCAGGTGCCCCCGTTCTGGCAGGGCTGAGAGAGGCACTCATTGATCTCACTGGAGCAGTTTACTCCATGATAACCTGGCACGCACTGTGAGAGAGAGCAAAACACACAGAGATCAATGCCAAACATGAAAGAATGCCGTTTCTGTTTACCTGACTTTGTTTCACTGTCTTGCCAGACAAGCAGCTCCGTTACAGTGGAGTGAAGCTCATTCTTAATACGCTGCCTCAGTCAAGTCTACAGTGACCCTGTCTACTCATCCACCTTTCATTATGTAGCAAATGAAATTTATGCACAAGAAAACCATCCAGGATGCTGACAGAGGAAACGAGCATGAAAGTAACAGAAAGATCTAGTCCTGTGTTTTAAGATTGCTGAGCCAGAATAATCGTCTCTGTTCATAAAAATTCATATTAATTATCCCTTAGAAATTACAGTTATTACCAGCAATAACAAAAGAATTTATTTAATATAAATCATTCTCACTCACAGTCAATTAAACGGGTGGAAAAATTCAATTTGAAAGTACAGATTCTAAACGGTCAATTGATAATGCACTTGTATTTGTGTTGGTAAGTAGAAGAGGCCATCTTTCATTATAATTTGAATTTGATGTAAAGTTGTTGTGCATATAGTCTTGTTTTGTGGTAAGAAAAACATTCTTTACACTTTGGCCATGTTTTGGTTTGGTTTTGGTCTATGTTTTTTTTTGGTCATTAAACATAGAAAAACTTGCAGACTTAAACCTTTGAAGAGAAAATGTCAGTCAAATGTAAATGCATTTAACATTGTTATTAAGCATGTAATCCTTAAACACATTATTTTGTGTAGTTTATTGTAATTAATTACATTTGGCTGACCCTAAAGAAATTCCATTTCCCTTTAAAAAAGCAATGCATTTTGTTATAACTATATGAGTGGTCAGAATAAGCTTTATGAGTATGTATTTATTACCTTCAATTATTCAATAACATTATTTTCATGCAGAATTCATGAACCTGAGCATGAAAATAACATGAATGCAGGGTAAACATGACAATAAGATGAATGCAGATTCCAATTTTCACCACCAGCGTCCAGAGAGAGCAACCGTAGGTGCAGGTTCAGACTCCTCTGCAATTTTAAGCCCTGCTTTCTCTATAACTCTAGTTTTATCAAGAGAGTATCTGTGGAACTCGCCATTTAAAGCTGTGATGAGAGGACTGCTGCCGCAGAGTCACAGCAACATCCACCCTGAAGCAGCTGAGCTACTAATGGCTAGTCAGATGGTCTGGTCTTCTCTGTTAATCACACAATTTCCCTGTGCTGCTGTTACATTTATTTAAATATGGAAATAACATGACCTAACAAAGCCAAAAACATAAACTGGAATATAAGTCACACTTTGTTACGTTGATTAAACAAATCAGTTAGTCTCTTACTGTTCTGACCGTTCTGCAAGCTGAACTTTCTAAAATGATGTTACTGTTGCCTACAGGGAGGCACATGTGACAAAACTCCTCTGGCAGCGGATTTAAAGAAGCAGCATTATTTTGTTTTGACCCAGTTTATAAGCGCTGTTAATTTATAAATTATCAGCTATAATAATATATATTTATAAAATATCTAGTGATTACATACAGATGTTAATGTAATGTAAACTGATCGTATAGCAAACCAACAGTAGAAACTCTGGACATCTTAGTGTTAACTGACCAATCAGCACCCTTACGTAACTGTTAATACAGAATATTTCTTTGTGTACTGGCTCACCTCACAAGAATATCCTCCTAAGTAATCTGTGCAGGTAGCTCCGTTCTGGCAAGGGTTGGGGATACACTCGTCCACCTGCTCCTCGCAGTAGCTGCCTGTGTATCCTGCCTGACACTGACAGTAGTGTGTATTTCCAGCATCCAAACACAGGCCAGAGTTACGGCACAATCTGGCAACCTCCACACCTACAAAAAATGGCACAAAGGACATGGCATAAGCAACCTATGTGATGCAGAACATATAAGCAGCTAACACTGGAAGAACTGCGCACTCATATGCACACGTACAAGACCCTACCTTGCTGTTTAGCGGCCACCTCGCAGGACACACTGGGGACATCACAGTAAAGGCCCGTCCAGCCCGTCTGACACTGGCAAGTGTAGGTGGTGCCACTCTGTCTGCATGTACCTCCATTCTTACAGGGAGATGGCTTACACCAGTTCACCAGCTCCTGAGCACACAATGTACATATTTTGAATGTATAAGACATACATGTTTACGACATCAAAACAACAAGAAATAAAAGCATTTTAAGTATGTCTTTGCAACACATCTCATTTATCTTATAATTTGTATCAGTCCTGACGTATGCCATTGTTTAAAAGTTTGCATTCATAATTTAACAATCTGGAATAACTGTAAACCCAAAGCATCCATGACATTCTTGCAATATGATGCTATTACATCATATTAATAAGATGCTTTATAGGTTTCAAATATTTTGTAGAAAGCTGTAAAAGAAATTTTAGATGTGCTCAAAATGAAAAGAACTGTTCATGATTTCATCACAGTTTAAACAGAATCAAGAGGTTACAATAAGATTAAAGGTTATTACATGATAAAGACTGCAAACTGAAATTATCTACAATTATTTCTTCTGAAGTTATCTGATTCTTTCTGAAAATGAGGCATTATGTAAGTAAATTTTATTGTTTTTGATTGGACGGAGTTAAATTAAACTTTTTAAAAATATTTCTAATATTTTTTACAATTTATTAAAACCACACAAAACTGTAGTTAGGCTCAAATCAGGACCAGTAGAGTGACTTACCTGACAGTTGAAACCGCGGTAGCCATGAGGACAGGTGCACTTGTATGTGCCGTAGCTGTCCTGGCATGTGCCACCGTTCATGCAGGGCTTGGAGTCGCACTCGTTGATGTCATGCTGGCAGTAGCTGCCAGTGAAGCCAGCCAGACATAGGCAGCTGAACGTGTTGATACCATCCACACAAGTGCCGCCGTTAAAACAAGAGCTGTCCAAAACAGAAAGCAAAAAAAAAAGATCACCTTCTTGGTGGCCACTTACAGCATGTTATTTGGCTGTATCATGATTATTGTACAAATCAGACATTTTTTTTCTGTTTATCTCTGTGCTGTACTTGCAAAGCCATTTTCCACCAAAGGGGGTGCCAAGGTACAACACAAGTTCTAATCACAGTAAGACGGGATGTCTGATCTGGTCTGCTGCCAGTTCTCTTGTACGCCTGATAACGTGGTGGCTTTAAAAACAGGCTAGCAGGAGCTGATCCCGAATCAGATTTGCCTTTTGTCGTGCTACCATGACTGTAAGAAAACCTGATCTTAAATCAGTCGCAAATGTCAAAGACAATTGACTGTTGTAGGCAAAACAGTGAAGACCTGTGTGTGGAAAGGTTGCGATTCATTGGTGTAACTAGACGGAGGGCAGGGAAGTTGGCTCAGATTGCCCATTGGGAGTACTGGGAGACTGTCTGGCCAGTAGGCTGACCTGTCAGTTGGACCATCCAGACCAGTACTGCTACTTCTACTTCAGGGGTTATTAAATTTATCTACCACCCACAGAGATGATTCACTTTCAGACTCTAGCGAACCGATTTCATTAACAACCGCATGTTCAGTGTTTGCTTACAAAAATAGTCCTGGTTCTGCTTGCAAACTTGTCCACTTATAACTGATTTTACATTTTTTCTTACATTTGTCATTTCTGCTCAGGCTGATTAAAGATTTTTTTTTTTTAAATTCATATTTTTAGAGTACTTAGAGATATTAGACATAACATCATACACACCAAAGCACTGTTACATTTAAAGGATTAGAGGTATCACTGAGCTTTAACTTCACATATCTATTCAAAAAAATTGCATGGAGTGGATCATTATTTGCACTGGAATGATTACGTGACAGAGCTGATTATGGTAGTGTCATACTTCATTGCAGTTAGGTGGGCTATTTATTATCACAAGTCTGCAACAAAGCCATTTATCTAGGCCGTGTTTAAACACACATTCGAATAAATACAACAACAAAAAAAAAATCCCATTGTGATTTTACATGTTCTAAATCTCTCCTGGATCAAGCATTAATTGATTTTGCACCGGGACCCATAAAATCCTAGTTACGGCGCTGTTATGATTTACACATGAGAAACTGACTTGGCAGATCCTGAATCAGCGAAAAAGAAAGAGCAGAGTTTACCTCTCGGTGCAGTCAGGTGTGTCATTCTCGCAGTGGATGCCACTGAAGCCCGGTGGGCACGTACAGGTGTAGCTGTTCACGCAGTCAGTACAGTTGGCGCCGTTCTTGCATGGGTTGCTGTCACACTCGTTGATGTCCTCCTCACACCTGAGGCCACGGAATCCAGGGAGGCACGTGCAGGTGAACGCATTTACGCTGTCTTTACAAAAGCCACCGTTACTGCAAGGGTCTGTGGTGGAACAGAGAATTGATGGTTATACAGTACCAGAAAAAAGTTTGGATATACCTGATTAATGTATGTTTTTCAAAATCCTATGCATCTAACACTGTTTAAGGTTTTAAGACAAATGTAAATAATTAAGTTGATTATGCATTAATATATTTCCAAAGCAAATGTTTTAAGTTAAAATGCCCATATCATAGAAAACTTGATTTTTCTCACATTTTAAAGTAAAATCACTGATGTAGTATGTAAGCATATTAAAAAAACATACCATTCATTCTATTCTATTCATTCTCATTCTACTCATTCTTTGAACCTCAGTGATGCCATAGCTATCAATAAATGGGAGCCCAAGCAAGAGGAGAAAACACTTTGTGGGACTGTATAATAGAAAAAGAGCTAGTGGGGAAAAAACATGAATTCTATATTATTTACATAGCAAAGATGCCGAATTAAAAAATAAGAGTTCGGAAAACCTTTGACTAAACTAAGAAGTTTGAACTGGGTGAACACTAGCGTAAGTTGATTTAGCTCAAGAAAAGCAGTGTAATTGGTTACTTTACATTTTTGACTTTCGTTTTTACCAGCGTACAGCAGTTCAAGTCACATAAAAAATGTGAGGAGTGTTTCAGCCTGGACTGCTTTCACAATACAGGACAGCCAATCAGAACCAAGATTATTTACATATATCAGTCTTAAGGACAAAGTAAGAAAAACAGCTTGTTCAATTCTAAAAGCTAAAAAAGGCTGGAAAACAGTACAATTTTTGTTTCTGGTACATAAAACTAAGAGAAAAATAATAGAATGTAAGAAAAATGTAGGATTATGGATGCTTTAAAATATTTTTTGGAAATGGCCACGCCCAGAAGTTGTTTTCATTTTTAAGAGTTTGAAAATGTTAAACCAAAATTATTACATCATCCTAATCACTATGTAAAACATTATGCCTCATTAAATATTGATTTGTAAAATATCTGGCCTTGTTAAGTGCATCTGATCCAAACAGCTCAGTGTTCTCAAAATGTAGGGCAGGTCCTATCTGGCAGAAGCCCAGTATTTCTGATTGCTGTTATTACACTGATGTGTACTTTTTTCATTTTTTGTAAATTATGAAACAGCAGGTTCCATAATTTTTGACTGGTTCTGTGAAGTACGGAAAAAGGCAGTGAAAGTAAGGATGAGGAAAGAGAGGAAGAAGGGTGGGCTTACTGGGCTTGCAGTCGTCTATGTCAGTCTCACAGTTGCGCCCAGTGTAGCCTGACTTGCAGCTGCACCTGTAGCTGCCGATAGAGTTCTGGCAGGTGGCGCCGTTGCGACAAGGGTTCTTCACACACTCGTTGATGTCAATCTCACATGTCTGGCCTGCAACGGAAGGGAGGGAGGTCACACACTTCACAAGGCACGACGTGTGAAGTATTGCACAAAACAAATGTCCTTGGACTTCCTTTAAAAACATCTGTGTTATGTGTACATTGTCAATGGACTATTTTGGTACTGGGCAAGTGTATTTTTTTTTTTTTTATATATATTTTTGCGTGTGCATGTTTGTTTTCTAACCTTGCCAGCCTTCAGGGCACACACAGGAGAAGCTCTCGTAGTCCTCAGACTCCTTACACACTCCACTGTTCTTGCAGGGCTTGGGATTACAGGGGTCTAATAGAGTTTCGCAGTTCTCACCTGTAAATTTAAAACATAAAAACGCACCTTAGCTCCTTCGAACCCCAGGCTTACTTATTCAGTTTTTAATCTTAAAGGGCACATATCATGGAAAACATGGAAAGATTTCTTCACTTTCCTGAAATAAGAGAGAGAGAACTTGATATAGTATGTAAACAATGTTACACAACACTTTGTTCAGTCCCCAGTCCACACAATCCATGAATGAAAACTACGCCGTAAAAACAACACATTTTGAATTCACTGTTTTTGTAATGTCACAAACAATGCATTTATGCCTATCTGCATAGTCTGCTAACAGCCCTTTAGAGCCACCTATTCATGCTGAAATTATAAGTGTTGCAGCCCATACTCTTTATGTATGAGACACAATACATGACAGCCTATGAGAATTTACACATATCAGTCTTAAAGGTACAATAACAACATCAACCTGTTTAATTCTAAGCAACAGGGACTGCAAAATGGTCATGTAAAAATGAATTATGACAGGTTTTTGTACATAAAACCTCATAAGTGGGCCTCATGCAAAAAATAAACCTGAATGAAAATATAAGCCCTTTAAGATTTACAATTCAGTGTTACATGGTAACTACTACGAAACTAATGCGTATGTTATGTAGTTATGACCGTGAGGAAGGACTGAGGTGTGGCCCTAAAGATTGCTAGCATTTATATTAGCAACCTCTAAAGTTGTTGTTGTCGGATCTAAAGTGAAAACTAAAAAGCGGAACTGACTCGGAGGAAGCCGTTCTCTCGATTAGTGGTGCTATATTTAATCAATGACACTGGATGCAGAATTGACCCCTTTAAAGATTCCTCCCTTTTCTGGGAGATTAGCTTGGTGGAGCTAGCAAGCAGAGCTCACAGCCCTTCTCCCTATCTGTTTCCACGACACCAGGCCCCTTCAGGAAGCCGGCAGGCCTTTCCGGCCATTGTCCTGCCATTTGCTTTTCTGTGAGAGAGGAAGCGGGCAAACAGGAAATGTGTCAGGCCCCTGTTCCCACCCAGCCAGGACCAGGCCCCCCTGTTATTCCACCTCCCAGCTAGCTGTGGATTTTTCCGCCAATGAAAAGTCACTGAGAATAAATACGATTTCAGGCCCAGAGGCCGAGAATCCCCTTGTCTGTTTTGTCAAATAATACAGAGATGGGAAAGAATGTGGATTCTTCTGCAAACATGTTTTCCTGTATGGTTATCAGCAGCGCTCGTAAGGCCTTGCCGAACAGGCCAGTATCAACAATCAGCAAATCGGGTTGAGGGTGAAAGGAAAAAGGAAGTGTTGCTGCTGAACCTAGGCATAGAGCACGTCCTCCAGAGCACGTTTTCCTGTATCCCGATATCTGGGAGGCGGAAGATCACAATACGAGCTAGGAAAATGTAAAGGAATTAGCAAAATAAAATCCAGTCCAAAAACTTTCAACCTCAAGCCATTAAGCTTACAGGGGTGTGAATCTCAGAACGATTAAGATTCTTTAGTAAAACATTTTAAAAATCTCAATTTTTACCACAATTCAATTTGACATAATTAAATACAGTGTTTACACAGTGTTGGAACATAAGTAATACATTTTTTTGGAGAGTTTAAGTCTTGAAAATAGTCCAAGAATTTAATCTTGGCAAAAAATACAGCACATACTAAAAAATTATGAATTATGAACAATTTTAAAATTCTAATATTCCAAAATCAGAGCAGTTCCCTCAGCTTCAATGCATAATGATGCATTTTTGCATCTCTACAAATAAAAAAAATCTAGCTTGTACCAGTGTAAGGCAGCAAACAGTTGCACTTGTAGCCAGCCACATCATCAATGCAGGTGCCCTGGTTGAGGCAGGGGTTGGAGGCACACTCGTTGATGTTCGTCTGGCAGTTAGGACCTGCAACCAACAGTGTGAAATCCCAGTAAGTCTGAGTAAGGTTGTGAGAGGACAGACCATTAGCAAACAAAGCGCCACTAACCGCTGAAGCCAGCCCGGCAGGTACAGACGTAGCCACTGGTCATGTCCTTACAGGTGCCACCGTTCATGCAGGGGTTGGACTCGCACTCGTTGTTGTTGATGTCGCAGTTGGTGCCACTCCAGCCCGAATCGCAAATACAGTTATAGCTACAGGAAAAAAAAAACTCCATTTAGATAATAGTGTGATATTACTGTGAAATAAATTACACTGATATTGTTTTTAACAGACCACATGCTGTCAATATCATAAGACTGGGTTAATAAAATATGACATAAACAGCCACTATTAGATCCAGGACAGTGATGAGAAATGACTTATCTTACCAACCATAGTTTACTATAACTGTATTATTGTTGTTATTATTTCCTTATTATTGATTTAATTCATAGCATAATAATCTGTAGTTTATGTACACAGAGGAAAGCCCAGAGCTCGTACCCATTGACTTTGTCTTCGCAGTGTCCGTGAATGCAGGGGTTGCTGAGACACTCATTGAGTTGAGACTGACAGGTGGGGTCGTGGTAGCCCTCTCGGCACTGACAGGTGAATCCATTTACTCCATCAATACATGTTCCACCATTGTGACAGGGGTTGATGGCACACTCATCGATGTTGATATTACACAATTTGCCTGAGTCAAATTAATACGCATAAAGCACGAATCATTTATTATCTTCCTAATTAAGAACATTAGTAACATATTTAATAACAAATACAGTACCAACCCTTTTAAAAGATCAAATAATGATAATAGATTACAGGGAAGACTTATGACACTCCTACTCACAGAAGGACTTTATTTTTTAATATTTTGCACAATTTAGAATAACATCAAAAGTTGGAAATAACGTGAAATTCCTGTGATCAGAAATACTGGCCTTCTGCCAAATAGGTCTATTCAGACCCACCCAACACAGCTGAATGACCCAAATGCATGAACGAGGACAGATGAGGACAGAATTCCACTGATTAACTTTTAATAAGGTACCCATAGTAATTATGGTGATTTGGTTAAAGATAATTGAAGCACGGTTCTGTGGGAGGGGGCTTTTTTTCAAAAAAGAGTTTAAAAATTAAAAAAAAAAAAAAACTTTTTAAAATAAATTCTTATCCATTAGCATTAACTTCACTATTTATATTTAAATAAATTCCAAGCATTTGAGCCTCAGATCATGTATTAAAGATAAAGAAAAAACATACATTCTACATTACGCAAACTATCCACCCCATCAGATCAGCTCATTGATTGCTTTTTTGTCCAGCAGCACAGGAAGCTTTAGGCTCAGCTTTTTAGCTGCCGCTTGAAGTAGCGCCACCATTCAGCCAGCGCAAGACGCAGCATAAAAAGAGCGGTTTCGTTTGTCACCGGTCTTTAAAGCGCCCGCCAGCTTCCCCCTTTTAAAAGATCGACTTACACAAATCTTTAGCAAATCTTTTCTCCTTTCAGCCCCCCCTTTCGACTGAATGGGCAAGCGGGGCAGCTTGCGTGTCGGAGCGCCAGGCGGGGAGCTGGGTGGGAGTGTAATACAACACCACAGCCAGGGCAGAGTGTGTGTGCTCGCTGACCAGCTGTCTCTCCACGCCCTGCTTTGTGCCTGCCTCACCTGGGGAAGCCTTTGTTGACTCCCTCCCCCTACTGTGCCCTCAGACTACCACCTACTAATCTAGGCCACACAGATCTAAGAGATGTGACTATGAATATTTTAAACTACAATTATTCACTTTAAGTAATGATTTACTATCACTTTGATTGATGGCTTGCTAAATTGATCATTTTGTTTCAGCAGCAAGACCATGGACTAAATAACTCAGGATAAAATTCATAACTAAATGATATACTTCAGGTCATGGTAAATGATTTCACTTTTTTGTATTTAAATTGAATTAACGGATAGACTTCCATTAGTTTGTTTAAAACAAAAAAAAAATGTATTACATCATAATTCCTATTTGATCATAAAGCAAATTTTCACCTAGCCTAGCTTAGCTTAGCTGAGTTAGATTGTAGCATGTAAGTGTCCTCGTTTTGCATCATGTCATAAAATCTTCACCACCTGCTGCCTATTAAGGCAATGTGACCTTATTTTGACTTCCTTTAAATTTAGGGGTGGACAATACAATGATATTTTATCAATATCATAATAATATATGCCACAATACACCCTCAATTACAGACGACAACAACATTACAGAAAACAAATTTTCAGGTTGTATAAGCCACAAATAAGTTGTATAAGTTTAGTTGTTCAGGCTTCAGTTGTTCAACATTTACTGGGCAACACTAAAAAAGTTGACTGAAAACAGAAGTTAACAGAATCTGTTGAGTCGTACAATTTATTCTTTTTAATTCCAGAAATAGCAGAATAAAAAAAACTCAATATATTTCTCAAGCCATCTCAAACAGAAAAACACATGAATTTCACACGTGAATAAACAAACTCTGTGCACAATTCACATGTGAAATATATGTGACTTTTCTGTAAGGGACGCAGTGGCAACTCCACTAAAAATAATACAGAATGTGTGTTTTAGCTGCACTATTTGTAGAATATTCTGTGGGATACTTTATATTTGTTACTTTATATATACGTTGTTTATTTTAGTATGTTTATTGGATTCTCTGAGCTCTCTTACCCGTGTATCCTGGCTCACAGGCGCACTCGTAGCCATTGATCTTGTCAATGCACTTGCCATAGTCGCATGGATTGCTCTTACAGTCATCCAGATTGATCTCACAGTTAACACCTGTGAACCCAAATGCCACTTCAGTCAGCCTCTACAGCACGTGTCAGATTCCAGTCCTGGCGGGCTACAGCGCAGCAGAGATTAGTGTTCTGCCTCATTAAACACACTTGATTCAATGTGTCAGCTAATTAGAAAGCCTTTGAGTTTAAACTGAAGTGCTGGTAGAGAGAAAATGATGATCTCTGCAGAGCTGTGACCCGGAAGGAACTCATCTATACCAAAACCTATTTCCAGAAATACATTCAGTTATTACAGGTTGACTTCAACAAATAAATAAACTAATAAAAACATTTTATGGCTTAACAACAATACTGAAATTATATTTATGACAGTAACAGCTTTCTGGGTTTATTTCTCACCTGAAGTTCCTCTGGGGCAAACGCAAAGGTAAGCATTCTCCCGGTCTTGGCAGGTGCCTCCGTTCTGGCACGGCTGGCTCAGGCACTCATCAATGTTGGCCTCACACAGACGGCCTGTGTAGCCTGGACGGCAGAGGCATGTGAAGCCGGCCAAGCCATCCTTACAGGTACCGTAGTGGCAGGGATTGGACAAACACTCGTCTATGTCTGTCTCACAGTGCTGTCCTGTGTAACCTGCACCAGAATATTTTTTTTTTAATAGAAAAACAACATACAATGTAAACAATATGACAAGCTTCAAATGTCCTTGTTTATGTAGAACTGCCATAAGTAATGTATCCAGTTTGCAAATAAATGTAAACATCAATTAGCTTTGTGCTAACATAATATAGTGATTCCCATAGAGATTGGCAATAACATCAGGACAAAACAAATGCACTCGTAAAAGAAGAATGATTTAAGAAAGATCAGATGATTTGCTATACGGAAAACAAAAAATATCTTTATATCTATGGCAAAAGCCCCTTTCAAACTAACTAAAATAAAAAAGTGTGTTTGCCTAAATTCTTCACATCGGATCTTTACACACATACAAAACAAGCACCATTTAATACTGACAATGCACAAATTCACATATTTTGACAAATTGTGTTGGATTGTGTTGCTAATTATTCATTTATTAATTTTAAGACATTCATTAGCTACTATGAAACTAATGTGTAGGTTATGTAGCTATGAGAGTGAGGAATTAAAGTGTTGGCCCACATACAGGCCCTTAGGTTCTAAACGGTTAATAAAAAGTTTGTTCTTACCCTCAGTGCACTGGCAGGTGTACATATTGGGCCCGTCAATGCACTTGGCACCATTTTTGCAGGGCGTGCTGGCACACTCATCATTGTCGACCTGGCAAAGGTTTCCAGAGAATCCTGAGAAAAGAAGCAGTAGGAGGGGGATAGAAGAGAGAGAAAGCGGTGGGGAGAGAGGAAGAGGGAGAGGAGAGGTGGAGGGTCATTAGGATGATCTGTGCAGACCACACTTGTTTCATTCCACCACGCTCATCTATACAATCCCCGGTCAGCCTTCATTAACACCTCACCACTGCCCAAGGTTCTCTCTGTCTCTATTCCCTCCTTTTTTCAAGCCCTCTTTTCAACATACCATCACAGGGAGGAGTGAGGGGTTGTAAAAAAAAAAAGGGGTAGAAAACCTTCCAATGCCTCATGACTAGGGGTACCAGACAAAGGGGAACTGTCTATTCAAAGCCGTGGCAGTTGCCTCCTTTGTCCGGGAGAACTTTTCCATCACAATGTGCATTCTCGCATCCTGCTTGGCCCCTTCTCCTGCTCGGCCTCTCCAAAAAGAACCCTCTGCGACCTGTGACCTCCCGCTATTCAGCCTGCCTCGTCATTCAGGATCACCCAGCGGGCGCGTTTTTCCCCCAGTTATTCTAATCTCTCACTAACAACGTCTGCTGCTCAAATGTACAGTCTGAGTGCATTAAGGCCTACAGCTCAATCAGTGCCAAATTCTGAAATTTTGTATTTTGAAGCAAGCTGGTGTTGTACTTCTCAAATAGGCAGCATCATCCACAGTGATGCTAACTAACCTCTAGCTCACTAACACTCATCCCAGTGGAAATTCCTTTGCCGGTGTGTTCCCCCTCTACCTCACAAACCTACAAGGATTTCCTCCAAGCCTCTGAAACCGTACATTTCGAAAAGCTCTATTGTGGTTGCCATGGACTTGATGTGTACGCCATTCAAAGGAAGCCTTGCCCTGCACGCCGAACAGAGTTGATTTGCATTTGAGGACAAAGTGGAGGGGCCTTTCCTCCATTCCCCAGCTTACTACCTCACAATCCACAACGCTCAGGGGGTTTAGAGGCCCCATAGGCCTCTCCTCACCACCTCACACAAAAACACACCCCCATTTATGCATGAATTCTTCTGCATCCCAAATGCATTTCTCCCTACCAGAAGTGGTTGTCTTTCTCTAAAATAATGCTTTGATCTGCATTTATGAGATGCCTGCTAGTTTTTCATCAAAATTACGTCTACTTCAACTGAGACGAGTGAGGGCATAAAAGTGAAAAATACTTTTCAAGATAAAGTCTATTATTCAGGTTTTTCACAATAATGCATTAATGAACCTCACACCTGATTACGTGAGCTGATAATGCCATGTTTAAAGGGCCCATATCCTACACTTTTCTTGCATTTTATATTTTTCACCCAGAGGTTCACTGTGGCTTTATGTACCAAAATACTTAATTTTTGCATGAGCATTTTCCAACTTTTTGTTACCGTGCCTTTACGACTGATAAACGCAAATGACGTCTGTTCTGATTGGCTGCCCTGTATTGTGCTTCAATCAAAAAGCAGCCTGGGCCGAAACTCTCTTCATTAACTTCAACCTGAATAGGCGGGGCTAAACTGCTGTAGGCTACACAGGCAAATATTTGTTAAATGGATTGCTTTTCATGATACACAGAAATAGTGAATTCAGAATGGGTTGAATGACTTGAGAGCGAGTACATTTTAGAACTTAATCAATCTGTAGATACTACGTCACACCCTGTTATTTCAAAAAGATTAAATTTTCCATGATATGTGCCCTTCTGTGGAAAAATCCCTATTGTATTATTTCTCAATGTTCTTACGGCTTTGTCTCCTGTGTGGAGCACAGTCTACTATTATGCAAACAAAGTTACAAATATGGCCAGTAAACCTGGCCAAAATGCTAACTTTACAGAAGCTACTGTATAGATTTTCTTAACATTTGGCTGAGGTAGGAAAAGCCTGCCTGAGGGCAGGGATTACATTTCTTCTTTCAGTGTTGTCCAGGGGGTGATCGACCCCCTCATGCTCACCTGTGGGGCACTCGCACTGGTAGTTGTTGATCTTGTCGATGCACTTCCCATTGTTGAGGCAGGGCGCACTGGCGCACTCATCAGTATTGATCTCGCAGAACTTTCCCTCATACCCTGCCAATTAGCATGGAGAGATAAGCTTCAGTGCCAGCAGGAGAATTCACCACGGCTTAGCAATCCTATCAGATTGTTATTCCTTTTTGTGTAATAAATAGAGGACATATGATGCTTTCTTTGATCAGATCCAAGCGCTTTTGTAACTAGACAAAGCAAAAGATTGATTACAATTGACTTATTGATATATATATAT
>JAILXH010084600.1:2670-13255 GCA_023558415.1 Piaractus mesopotamicus | reverse complement strand
TTTTTTTTTTTTTTTACATCAAGCACTAGCTATACTATACATTTCATATGTTAATCAGTGTAGCCTTTTAAACTGGCTGCGCCATGGCAGTAAGGCAGCAGCATTACACTAGCACTTTGAAAGTTTCAGTGTTTGTTGGGCTGATGAGAGAAATAACCAAGGAATCAGTCAATCAAAACCTCAGTTAATAGCTGTAAGCTGTGCTCTAATGCCTACATAAAGCTTGTTGTGATAAGGTGAGGAGAAGAAAGGAGATTTTATTAATTTGTTCATCAGTGGAAAAAAATCAAATGCGGACAGAAAAAGCTTAACTTAATCAGTGCAGCACTAGTGAGGTGCGTCCAGTGAGAAATAGCAAGATTTGCCATGCGCTGCATTGCCTCTGGGGTAAAATTGTATTTTTGAGCTGGTTAGGAGCACACAGGTTTTTCTTCCCCTCGATTCGCTGCAGTCATTGCGTAGATTTGCTCAGTTCCACCACCAGCACACCTGATTTAATTTAATGAAATATAACCTAATTAGGTATCGATTAGATAAACCCAGTATTTGATAGTAACTGCAGATACTGACCTGCAATGAGGACAAGGTTTTAAAATGGTTACACTAACATACTGACAGATATACAAGACTGTGCAGAAATCTTAGGCACCTGAGAAAGTTATGATTAAAAAGTAATTTGTCTAATATTAGAATAAATATAAATAAAATTAATACTGCAAGTAGTGATTTCGTGTATGTCTGTGTTCGTGTAACCATTACCATTTCTCTCCTTGAAGCAGCGCAGTATTAATTGTAGTTATAACCCAACACATGGTTGGTGCTCAATCAATCCTTTGTTGCATTAAGTTGGTGTGCTGGAAGTAAACAATTTTACTTGATGGCTGAGGAAGTAGAGGAGAAATCAGATAACAAAACTTTGTTCTTTTGACCAGCTCACAGGGTATTAACTACTTTTTTTTAAAAGCAATATTGGTACTTTTTAATGTTTTTTATTGTAACATAATTTTAGTGTAATATAAATTGTAAATTTATTTATTTTTGCACTGTACTGTGCAATCACAACTTATTGTACTAATATGTTTATGTCGTGTTGTATTTTCATCATGTTTTTAGGCCCTTAGGTTTCCATCTGCCTGTTTGGCTGAAATGTTTGAATACTCGTGGTCTGATATGACCCTGTAGTTTAAGCTGAGCATTAAATATTGTGTGAGCAGGGCTCTTGAGTTTGATGAGTTTTTTTTTTTTTCCAACAGCTGAGGAGTGCAGTGACAGCTTAGAAGAACTGTACTTGCTATTTAAGGGAACATCTATAATTCATAAGGCTCTTTCAGAGCCCAATATCAGCCTGCCTGAAAGCCCCATTATTTCAGCGGCCTGGCCTACTGAGGAGCCACTTGACTCATAGAAACAATGTGCAGGCCTGGCCACAGGCAGTCTTGAAAGAAATTATCCAGCCTGTTTTCTGTGTTCCACATCTGTAGTGTACGGTCAATTACCATGGACAGTACATTTGCTGCAGTGTCCCTGAAAAGAACTGAAGACTCAAAACAAAACTTACAATAGAAGCCAGTGGGAAAGTGCTGCACCTGCCCGTTGGCATCTGTCATAAATGGGTTTCAAGTGAGCAGGTTTTCTGTTCTTTTTTTAATTACAGAGAATTGTAATCAAACGTATATCATAAATGCGGCAGCTAGAGGTAAACGAAAAAGCACTGTTATTTTAAAGATGCCCTATTTGTTGGGCGGCTGACAGTGAGACTATCACTCTCAGAATGAAAAACTGCAAGTGACACAGACAGATAGAGGGATGAATGGGTAGAAGCCACAGAGCAACTGTGGTGCAGAGGACGGAGTGTGTTCCCGGCCTGCCTGCTGCCTGATTTTGGCCTGTTTTGTAAGTGCTGTGGGAGCTCAAATGCGCCAGGGCAAAGTTGGCTGCAGACAAAGGATGCCTGCATGAGCTCTGCTGGCCTCTCGTTCGCTCTTTTTCCTCTCACTTACACACACATACGCTCTCTCATTAGCTGCTTTAGCTTCAGCTCTCTGGGAACAGAAAGCATTCCAGCCTGATGGTGGGCAGTTTGCTGGGCTTCAGCCTGCTCTCTCCACAAGCGCACTGGATGATAAATAGTAGTACATCCAATTTTAAAAGCTAAAATAATGTAACAGTAAAGATGGGAAGAGAACCATGCACTGTCAGAAAATACTGTGCAGGTACGTTTGTCATTCCTCAAGACAAAATGTAAATGTACCCTAGAAGGTACAACAATGGTTTTAAAGTTCAGCTGTGTACCTTAAGTACGTTTTGCCTGGGAAAAGGCACATACTTGTACCTCTTCAGACAAGATGGGGTATGTTTATGTATCAAAAAATATAATCGAAATGGATCCTAGTACAAGTATGTTCCCTAGCTAAAGGTATAGAAGACAAGTGACAGTTCAGTGCTTTTTTGTCTAAGTGTATATATTTTTAGACATTTAAAGGTGCAATAAGCAATTATTGTTAATCTAATACATTTTTTGTCAATTTCAGCGAATATCTCCTCTGGTCCACTAGCTGTCTGTTTTTGTTTGTGCTGTAAAAAATCCAGTGTTCATAAACAGCCCTGGCTCTGTGAATGGCAAAGAAAAAAAAAGTTTGGGCTGGACGACAGAACACTATTTTAGCCCGACAGCAACAGGGGGCTTTCATGCTTGTGCACAGGTTGGGGGAAAGAGGAGCGGGCAGACTGTGTATGTGGCACATGCCATGTGCTGAACTCCACGCGTTGTCAGGGAGGGGAGATGGCGGAGATCAGGCAAGGGTGATGAGCCATGTTAACACCGGTGAGCCATTTCACCAGTGGAGAGAGGCTTCCGAGAGTTTATGAGGATGAAGTTGGCTTCCTGTTCACCAGCTTCTTGTTTGAATTGTCCCTTTACACCTTAAATGGTGCTGCAATTATTAATATTATTATTATTATTATTATTATTATTGTAAAGCCTGAGGCACCAAAATGTAACTGCTGCACCATTCAAGATGGAGAGGTGGAACTTCGAACAAGAAGCTGGCACAGAAGAAGCTGACTTCAGCTTTATCGAGAGTTGAAAGGCATGAAAGGGGCTGAGCAGGTTGCTTGGTTTCTGCTTGACAGGTGGGTTACATGAACTTATTTTTGCTGTTTCACAGAACCAATAGGTTGGTATTGTTTTGTCTTGTTTACTAATGTTAGTAATAGCTAATCCCAAATTTAATGTCATGTCATAGTATTTGTCCATACAACGTTTGTCAAGGTTTTTATGGCCACAAAGATCTAAGGTTAAAAAAAAAAGTTTACTAGCCCAGTGTCATTCGCCTTTACAGTGTGTGTCCATGACTTTGTGGGGTGTAGCTTCTAAAGGAGCACTGAAGGGAGGGGTGTATTTGTTTTGTTGAAGTCACATATCAACAGTCTTTCTCCAGAATTGCTGACTCCACCTTCAAGTGTTCTAGCCTAATGTAGGGATGGCCAGTGAGATCAGAATCATTGATATTGGCAGAAATTTCTTTAAAGAAAATTACTGGCTCTGGACAGATGTTTAGATTTGACCAGTATTTTCAAATAGATATTCGATGATGTATTTAATTGTACTCTGAAACAGCTGAACGTTTAGGTGACACTGGGCTACAGTGCTAAGATGCCTGCATTTTTATTCATTTTAATGTTTAGTCCCAGTTTCTACATTTTAGAAATGTGCATGTGCAGGCATCGGCAGATATGTACCTGAAAAATTTTGGCTGCAAGCATTGGCACATAATTCCCGTCTCAGGGCCTAATGTTCGTCATACACTGTGTGTAAAATAGTGCTACACTAAAGGACTGGGTAGCATTCATTGTTCAAAATCACCGGTTGATCTTAAATTCTTCATAAAGTTTGTGAGTAATGGCCTTTTAGATAGAGTACTTATTAATACATGAAAATATATCTAAAAATAAAATAAATAGTTTTTTTTTAAGTGTCAAGTATCACTTTGCATCACCTTGCCTCACCTCGCCTCAGAACGCAACAAACTGTACCCCTTTCCATGTGGCTAATGAAGCTAAAAGAGCAAAGATGAGGCATGAGAAGTTAGATCAGGGGGGCACAACTCCAGTCCTAGAGGGCCGGTGTCCAGCACAGTTTTGGTGATTTACCTACTAAGACACACCTAATTGCATTTGTCTGTTAATTGGCAGGTTTAGTGGGTGAATTTAAGTAGGGGAACCTCCAGGACCGGAGTTGTGCAGCCCTGAGTTAGATGAATGATCTTAAACATGTAAGTGTAATACTTATCAGACTATCACCATGTGTCCAGTCTGCTCTGACTCCTTGTTGACAGCACAAACAGCAGATCTGTTTATAATTATGAAGCCCCAGTAAAAAAGGTCATACAGTGCAGGAGCGCAAGGTCATATCATAACATAGTAAATTATCATTTTAAATGTAGTTTAGAATAGTATTCAAAACCTGTAAAATGCTGTTTAGGTCAGCCTGAGAGGTATGCTATTGTAACCTTTTATTGTAACATCTTTGAAATTATAAAAATGTAAAACATTGTGTAGCCTTAGTGTGAAATACAGTGTAAGAGCCAATGAGAATGGCTTTATCTTTCTTCTTTCCTCCCTTTCGGTAGCCATTATCATTAGGAGGACATAGTGTGCACCGGGCCCTCATTGAGCTCAGAGCCGCACCATTACTTATCCATTTTGTGTTTGTGAAAGAGGAGAGATCCATTTTTTCCCCCCAAGTAATGATACATCTCATATTTGTCCTTTCTGTAGTTTGTACAGTTTGTGTGTATTCTTTGTAATGTTGTCTGGAATTTTCCTCTAATTATTACATATCTGTATTGACCTACTGTGGTCAGATTTTCCATATGAAGCCTAATGCTCCTGCTCAGATTTCATTAGCATTCATCCTGCTAACTGATGCAGTAGTTATTGATTTAGCGTGAATTTAGCACAGTGTTATTCAATGTCACAGTTTCATAAACAGTGTAGTAGAGAATCCGCCCGTATGACCTCGAGCTTGGTGCTTGGTGTGCCAGTTAGCGAAGGGATGGGCCATGTTTGTTTTGGACTGTAAATACCAAACAGATCTAGGACATTTGCTTTTAGCAGGTTGCATAGGGATGGGGTATCAGGCTCGTATGAAGCACCCTTGGAGCTGTATTTTAAAGAGCAGAGCATGTGTTAACTTTCCTTCAAACCACTGCGCTGTGTCTTTAGATCCTCCTGAGGGTCATTTGACCTGGGCTAATCATTTTATTTATTTATTTTTTAATTCTGTTAGACAGGTGTTCAATATTTTGTACCATAGTCAGTTGCTGCGCTCCACTGGTTCAGCCTGCTAGTAGAGCTTTAAAAGACAGACTGGAGGCAGTTTACCGTTCTTATTTAGTAATGCAGAAGTGGACGTGAATTGATTCGTGTGAAGCTGAAAGTGTGTGCGCTATGCATGTGGTTAATACTGTTAAAAGCCTTGTGCTGTTTTTGCTGACCTTTGCCCCATTGATCATTGAGTTGCCCACTGTTTCACATCTCTAATATTTGGCACTGGAACAAAAGGCCCCTTATTCTACATTTTTCTTCCATTTAAATTTTTCACTGTAGGTCCACTTAAACAGTTGTGTTGTTTTATTTACCAATAATTCATTTAAACATGACCTCTCATCATTGCATAGACTTAAACAGGCTGTTTTTGTTGCTGTACCTTTAAGACCTTTAATATATTAAAAATGACCTCTGCTGGTCTTCCTGTATTGTACTCATTCAAAACAAAGTCTGGTCTGAAATACTCCTTATAACTTCAGTGTGAATGGGCAGGGCTAATTACTGTAGGCTGAATGGGACGGTGTATGTAAATGTGGTTTTTGTGACATCATGGAAACAATGAATTCAAGACACTACTATGCAGAAGGTCAGAGACTACCCTAGAGGTGGGCAATATGACAATATTGTATCATTATTGTGATAAAATTTGTTTTTGTGTAATTAGTCATGCTTAAGTGTCTTTAGTGCAGCACATTGTGTAAAATGTTCAATAAAAAGAATAGTACTTAGTGTTTCATCACTGTCTTTAACTGTGGCATTACTAGTGCATTGTGTCTGTGTTTTAGAATATTGTGACACATTGTGTATTGTGAAAACGTCTTTAAGAATCGTTATGTATTTTTGCCATATTTCCTAGACTACATTTTGATTTATTTGATTCCCAGTTTAAACAGCAGTTCAGTTTTGAAACTTGCAGAGAGATTTTTCCATGTTTCTTGTAAACGCCTCCAAAGTTCTGCTTCTTACAATCCAGGTAATCCCCATCACAAAACTAGACTCATCAGTCCATAAAACTTTACTCCACGTCAGTGTCTGTTTCCTTTCCCGGTAACATCTTCTCGACAACGGCACATCCTTTTAGACTCCGTGTTAAGTTATCTACTCACAGTGGAGCAATAGACAGAAACATCTGTGGATTTTTGCAGATCTGAAGCAAGAGTGGAGCTTTTTTTAAGGTACTTTTTATTTGATGGTAACAGTTTTGGTGGTCTACTGTATCTCGCACATTTGGTAGGAGTCTCATTTCATCATTGTTTTGAATGCCCTTCCTTATGTAAGTGAATTATATCCAATCTCCTCAGAAGTATTTTATTTGGACGTTTTAGATGCATATGTGAAAGAAATTTATGAGGCAGCTAAGATGTGTTTGAGTAGTTGCTGGTGTGAGTTTTAGGGTGCATTCAGACTGGGCAGGTTTGATTTGATTAAAAAGAGCCCTGGTACGATTGCTCTGTTAGTGTGTGGCTCATTAGAGAAAGTGAGAGTGCTGCCATCTGAACTCTGGGTCTCAACAAATAAGTGGACCAGGAACCTCTGAGCAGGTCGGTCTTGGTTCTCTTCAAAACAAACTCTGATGTGGTTTGTTTGAAGTATGAACACTATAAGACTATACAGACTAAATATAGAATGAACCCTCGATTCTGCATTCTTTGGTACATAGAAAAGACGAGTTTCTGATTCGGTTTGGACACTTGCATGTGTTTGGTCATCTCTTCATGAGTTCTGAACCTGTGATAGAATGTGTCATTTACAGTTTTAAGAGGAGGCTGTGGCACGTTTGAAGTCATAACATACTTGATAGACACATTTGACTGCACAAATAAATTGTATTATGTATTAAAGCGCCGATATTTTCTAAAAGCAGTAAGCCACTCTAGGAATTTAGATTGATTTCACCCTGTTTTGGGATGACAAAACCACGGTAATGCAGGGAGCCGCGTGGCTTATCATAAGACGAATAAAACAAGATGTAAATAAAACCAACAAAGACCAGATAGAATGGAGAACAGCGTAATTCAGAACGTTTGGTGGGCATTATCACAGTTATTGTACATCATAAAATCTGCCCAATCTGTTGTGACCTTTTACTCGTATGACTTTTGTTTACATCTTTTGGTTCGATGCTAAATATGTTAGTGTTAACACTAAGCAAACCATAACTGAAATGCAACCGTGTATGATTTTCTGCTTTGGTCCAGACCAAGGGAACTGAACTCCAAGTATAAACGTACCCTCATTGTCTCTTTGCAGGGGAACAAAATGTCAGTGTTTCCTTTGGGAAATAGCTTTTGTTAGGATGACACAGCTGTAACTGGTTGCTTTTAAGATTGGAAGGATGGAAAAGTTAAAGTGGCAGTGGGGTGCAAGGTAAAAAGGGAACAAATAAATACTCAAAGGTTGTTATACTTAGTGTTGGATGCTTTTGAGTCCTTTTCTGTTATGTTTATAATACATTTCTGCTGTTTTTCTGAAAAATTACTAAATTAGTGGCCATTTTGACTGGAAATTAAATGAAGGATAGGATGGCCTCTGACTTATTCTCTAAAACAAGTGCGTCCCTAAAATCATTCATTACAAATGAAAGCACACTGTTTTTTGCTCCACACACTTCCAGAGGTAGTGAAGCCACAGATCTCTTTTTCCGAAGTTTCAGGGTGTTTAGTTTGTTTTTTGGTATGTTTTTCTTTGTGTCGTGTATGAAATAGCAAGCACATGAATTGATGCATAATGTATTACTGAGTACAGTAATGTACAGTAATAAGTAAAGGCTTTGAGTTTTTATTTCAAAACACTAACATATGGTGTTCAATATTACTAATGCAGTTTAGTCCTTTTGATTGTCTATCATGTTCTCACCTCTAGGGACTATATAAAAAAATAATAATAATAATAATGAAAAATGTAAACTTGTGACTAAACCTGTCTGTCTGTCTGGATGTGTTGCTTTACAAACAAAGAGGTTTTGGAGTGCTGTGCCATCTTCATGACATATAAACCACAGAATGGATCAAAATTTGTTGCCACATTTTGTTGTTGACGTTATGTAAATGTCTAGAAAGACCTTGCATGCATGCTATTATTCTTATAGGTAGTTATTTGGAAATTTTTTTTTTTTTAAAGCTATGTTCATGTTTCAGCTGAGAAGACTAGTCGTCACTTCTCTCTTTCACTGAAGAGGTGTTTTGCTGGCTTTGTGTGGTTAAGAACTGGTGCTTGTTGTCCGCATTTTCATGAACTCTAGCGTTTGTTTTCGAGGGTGGATGTGGTTTTGTGCTTGTGAGTGTATGTGTGATGTCCATAACCCTGTCTCAGCTTTGGCTTTTAAGAGCAGTCAGACCACAGCAGAGCCTTTAGTCCTCACTTTCATCATTATTGCTATATTAAGCTTTGGCACTCTCGGGACCATTCACTGCTGTCCCTTGTGCTGGTGTGTGTGGTGTTGTTTTTTTTTTTTTTTTCCCCTCTTTCTTCTTCACTCTCTCACACACTCTCTTCATAGCTCTCTCGCTCACTCTACCTCTTCCTCCCTTCCTCCCCCTTCTGCCCTGAGTGTTTTGCTGCTTTTGCTAATGGGCTGTGCTTTTGGATGTTTGCCCCGGCAGCCCGAGACGCTGATGAGCGGGAGAAGTGGATTCACGCCTTAGAGGGAACGATTCTGCGCCACGCCCTTCAGCTACGGGTAAGAACTTCCAGCTCTTGTGGAACAGGACAGCTTCCTGGAGCTTCCTGTTGGAGGAACAAACAGTCATTAATTAAACCCAAATAAGAATAAAAAAAAATAAATAAAAAAAACCTTTGCTATGAACCAAATTCAAAACTGCTTCATTGCATGTTATTGTATGTAGCTTATTCAGTGTAGGTGGTTAGCAACATTTTGAAGACTATGTTCATCATACTGCCTTATATTTTCTGACATTGTATACTGGTTTCCAACACCCAGACTTTAAGCATAGTTTTGGACTGAACTAAAACATCAGTGGTCATTTGGAAATTCTTTTTAGTTAGGGTTTAGAGTTTGTGTGGTTCTGAGAAACTGGCTCTGTATGTGCAGAGGTTTGGAGACGCCTGCTCATCCAACACTTTTATTCTGATATCAAGGGTATTAATAGGGAATTTGAACCCCTTATCGTACAGTAAGGCTCTTCTCTTCTGGAAGGTTTTACACTAGATGTTGGAACATGGTTGCTTTCAGCCATGAGAGCATTAGTGAGGTGGGGTTCTGATGTTGGATGATTAGTTATGGATCACCTCAGCTTATCCCAAAGGTATTGGATGACGCTTAATCACTCCACAAAGTGCAGTTCCACTGTTCCACAGCCTAATGCTGGGGAGCTTTATACCCCTCTGGCTGACTCTTGGCATTGAGCATGGCGTCCTTAGGCTCATGTAAGGCTGTTCCAGAGCACCCCATTGTATGAGCAGTGCTTTTGTATGTAGATTATTCAAGCTATTTGTGTGCAATTGAGCATGTGTGTCAGCAGTGGGTGCACCTTAAAGGAGTTGAATTCACTAATTAGAAGGAGTGTCTGGATACTTTTGGGCATATAGAGTTAAAAACAACAGAGAGGTAGAATGATACTTGCACGTTTTCGTAACGAGTCTCTCTCTCTATATATATATATATATATCGAACACACAATGCCTGTCTGCTATGCTTTCAAGTTAAATAAAAATAAAGTGGTTTTCCTCTGGCTTTGTATTCAGTCTTACAGTGTTAAGAGTAAGTAGAGCAAAGTGTTAAAGGTTGAGCCTGAGTTCAAGGGCTGTGTAATGGACAGGTCACTCAGTGTGTGTGACCAGCCTGAGGGGAATCGGTGAAACCAGGACAGCTGGACACAGAGAGAGCCTCGGCCCATTTACCTCAACACAGCTTTAAGTTTCCTTCTTTTCTTGCTCAGTTCTTTCTTTACCCTCTGGCAAATGATTTCAGCACTGGAAATGCTTTTTCCACCACCACTGTGCCGTCTACATCCTGTTCAAGTGGCAATATTATTCAGTCTCTTTCTCATTCTATTTTCTTTCTTCTCTGTCTGTCTCTCAAATCTCTTATTTCTTCTTTTTTCTTTCTCTTTTCCCCTCTCATCTTCTTTCTCTTTTTTCCTTTTATTATATATCTTTACTCTCACACTCTCTCTCGAACACTTTTCTCTATTTTCCCGTTTTCTTCTCTCTCTTGCATGCTCACACTCTTCTGCCATTTCTTTTTTCCACTTGTTCTTGCTTTCTATTTTCTCTCTTCATATTTTCTCTTTTT
>JAILXH010084587.1:2139-19810 GCA_023558415.1 Piaractus mesopotamicus | reverse complement strand
ATGTGCTGCACCACGACAGAGTACATACAGTTATCTCATTTGCGTTGTCAAGATCATTAATCTCATCTTTGCAAGACAAACAAATTAAATTCCATTTCAAACCAGACAGATTCCTTTTCTCTGGAAAAATCTCCATGTGCTGAGGGAGTGTGAATGCTCACTGTTGGGATTTAGTTTTAAAGTACATGGGCACTGAAGCACCCTGGGAAGGACTTGCCATCTCCAGCTGCTTGAGTGCTCAGTAGCCGAGGAGCGGCGAGAACGGCTGTGTCAACTCTGTCCCATGCAAATAAACAGCATGTGCTTTTAGAGTTGCCAAACAGCCAGCATAAGCAGGGCCTGAGACAAAACACAGCAGTACTCAGGGAACCAAGGCCCGGCCTGTGCCAAAAGCCTCAGAATGGACACTGGGCTTTGATGCTCATTAATTTGAAGCCTAAAAAGCTAGTCCAAACCAGCTGCTCTGATGTAAGTCTTCTTGAAAGTGAATAATTTAATTATTCACTTCCAAGCAACCAATTTGGAAATTAGCTGAAAGGTAAAGGCTTATTCACATCTTTTCATCTGGTAGAATAATAACACCAGTTTGTCAAATATTAATAATAACACCAGTTTGTCAAATAATAATAATCACACCAGCTTGTCAAATATTAAAAAGAAGAACCCGACTATTCCTACATTTATACATACCACTTTTTTTAGACACTGATACTGAAACCTTGACAGTCTTACCCTTAAAATGAGCTTTTTCAACCTCAGGTGAGTGATCTAGAAGTAGGCTATCAAGCCCAAACACTTTACTACCCCACAGAAAGAAATACACAACTAACAACATGACATGAATAAAGTGAATGTGTGGTATTTGTCAGATTTGTTACATTTAATGGTCCAGACTAATGTAGTTCTAGGACCAGTGATTCTGTAGGTTATGTACAGTGAAAACAATGGCTTTAAAGACCTATGCAAATGTAGGCAGAAACAGAACTGATCCCATAACAGATATTAGCAGAAAATGCTGGATCGAATATTGGACAGAAAAAAATGTATATGATTCAGCATTTTTTTATGCAGATATCAGCCTGATACCTGTTATTGGATCAATGCCATCAATACCTACATCCATATAGTGACGTAAACTCATGTTTCTGTTATACATAACCAACAAACACTCACAGAAATCACAGCCTGGCTTATGATGTAATAAAATGTAATATGTCATTCTTCGTGAAAACTCACTGACACTGTGTTTGTAGACATAAGTTATAAGACAAGTTGCGTACCTTCTGGTAGTTGAGGGTTCCATTTGTGCTGTTTCCCACTGCAATCGTCTTGTAATCTGTGGCATACTATGTGGAAAACAGAGAGGGAAAGTGTAATGAGCTACGCATAAGTCAATGCAACCATGCCATCAGCTTTTGTTATATTTTATTTGTACTTGTTTCACTGTGCTGGCATGCAGGGTGCAGGGTAATAAACCGTTTATAATATTCTAGTTTTAAATGAAACCAGCCTTTACTTCTTTGTTTATCACCATACTGAGCATAACCATCAGTAGGTGTTCAAACCATGGGCTAGACTTACTTGTAGCCTGTGTGCTGCAACAGACTATTCAAGTAACAATAATAATATTCTTGTTATTAGTGTTGGTAGTAGTATTAGTTGTAGTAGTGGTATCAAGAGTTCAATAAACTTGAATGAGTTAGAAATGGTTTCTTAAGAAAACACACTCAGTGTATCATTTTCAAGATCTGTACAGAATGTACAATCAGAGACAGACATAAACTGTACATTTTAATCTTTGTTTTGTCTCATACTTCTACTGGGAGTTTATCACACGTCTCATATTTCCCCCATAAAGTGCAGTCCTACTGACAAGTTTAGACATCCCTCTGAATTGAGTGAGACTTTCTAGAAGTCCACAAAAGCTGCATTTAAAATCCACAGCTAAAGAGAACCTGGCAACTGGTACACACAGACAATGAGAACAACCCCCCTCTACAACCGTGCTATTCAGAGGGCCCCTCTTCTTCAGAAACTTTAACTGTGCAGGCTATATAGCCTCCAGCCAAGCCCAAACTCTTAACACTCAATGTGCAATAAACTTTGCAGGCATCAATGTAAGCAATAGTAATTACTCTTTAAATGGGTTTTCTGGTCAGACAATAATTGACTAAGTTCCCTTAACTCTGAACTTGGGGTGGCATGAGTTTTGCAGTGATGTCTTGATGCAGTTCAGTTTCATTTGGAATTGAATAATGCAAGTCTAAATGTACAGGCAAGCAAGCAGAAGAAAGTAAATCTTACCTCGTAATACAACTACAACTAGATTATTCACTAGCAGGACGGACGCTTCAGTATATGAATATGTTGTCAATGTCATAATACAACCCCATTTCCAAAAAAGTTGGGACGCTGTGAAAAATGTAAATAACAATAGAATGCAATGATATGCAAATCATGTAATCCATATTTTAAAGAAAAATAATACTAAGACAGCATATCAAAAGTTGAAACTGAGAAATTTTATTGTTTTTTGAAAAATATATGCCCATTTTGAATTTGATTCCAACAACATATTCCAAAAAAGTTGGGAAGGGTTCATGTTTACCACTGTGCTGCATCACCTCTTCTTTTAGCAACACACATTTGGGAACTGAGGAGACCAACAGCTGTAGTTTTGAAACTGAAATGTTTTCTCATTCTTGTTTGATATAGGATTTCAGCTGCTCAACAGTTCAGGGTCTCCATTGTCGTATTTTTCATTTCATTTCAGTAGTGACAGGTCTGAACTGCAGGCAGGCCAGTTTAGCACCCGGACTATTTTAATACAGTGCCATGCTGTTGTAATATATGCAGAATGTGATTCGGTATTGTCTTGATCACAACGCCTGAAAAAGACGTTGTCTGGATGGCAGCATATGTTGCCAAAACATGTATATATCGTTCAGCGTTAATGGTGCCTTCACAGATGTGCACCTCACGCATGCCATGTTCACTAATACACCCCTATACCATCATGAATACTGGCTTTTGAACTGTTTACTGATAACAAGCTGAGTGGTCTTTAGCCCGGAGGACACAGTGTCCATGGTTTCCAAAAAGAATTTCAAATGTTGATTCGTCTCTAATGCTTTTTTATACCCAATTTGCAACATGTTGTTGGCATCAAATTCAAAATGGCAAATATTTTTCAAAAAAACAGTAACATATCTCAGGTTCAACATTTGATATATTGTCTTTGTACTATTTTCAATGAAATATAGGGTTTAAATGATGTGCACATCGTTGCATTTGTTTTTATTTACATTTTGCCCAGCGTTCAAACTTTTCTGAAAATGGGGTTGTAATATAAATACACACAATAATAATATAATCACACACATAAAACTTTAACTATGTGAATATATGTTCTATCCATTCTAAGACTTCACATTCATAGTAAAGCTGAAGAGAAAAGGAGCCTATGTGTCAGAAATACTCACCCTTCCAAGAACATATCTGTGTTCATTACTCTCATATGGCTCTGTACCTCCTATTTACATCCACACTTTTTTCAACCATACGCCACGAAAGGAAAAAAATACACTGTATGTGTGTGTGACCCTGCTCTAAAACAGTCCTTCATGACCCTGTTTTATCATTGGCCTACTAAAGCCTGAGTCACGGAGGCCGGTAAGTGTGAGCTGCACACACTCTGGGCTCTACCCACTGACGTTATCTCCCACCCCTAACAAAACCCTCTGACCCTTCCTCTGCTTTCCCCAAGCCTGTACAAGGCTGAGCAGTCGCCCGTGTGCTGCAGCTCAGTAAAGCAAGCTAGGTTGCCAGGCATCAGAGAAAAGAATAAGCCTACTATGGCAACGACTTGGCCTGTTGTTAATGTTGAGAAAAGAAGAAAGTACTTACTGAACGGAAAGCAGCTGCGACCAAATTAGACGGGAACAGGTTTCTGTGAAGAAAAACAAACGGAGTAAAACACAAAGGGCGTTTTTTCAACTGGATGAAGTGTCAAAACTTTTAGCAAAAGAAAACTGAAACCATGCTGTCAGTCTAGTACAGAAGATTCCAGTTCTATGGTTTTTAGTATCTGCATTTTTAACAGATGCATGAGATGCAGGTCAGTTCTTGTTTTTAAATGCGTAGTGGAAAAATGGCCATAGTGTTGTGACACATCTGTGTGTTGTGACACATCTGGAATTAACTTCTCACTAACTACTCACTAGTGGATAGCACTACTGTCTCCTTTTAGACCACTGACAACTAAAGTATTCACAGTTTATTAGTCTATTTTCTCTACTATAAAAATCAAGTAAAGTTTATTCAGCTTATAAAGGTTAACCCATAATTCAAAACAACTGTGTTGGGAACAAATGTATTATTTCCCACCAGTCAGCAGAACTGGAGATAAAAATTTCCAAGAAAGTCACGCTGCTTTTCAACAGAGAATAAAGTCCATAACTTGCTGAAACCTTCATCCATTTTGCCTCAGCTCAGTGACTGTTCCCATCATCATATGATGTGGGGTAAGGAACAGATTAACCTGATCAAACTGTGAACGGAGGCCAGACAGAATGGCTTTCTGCATTAAGCTCGTTATACTGCAGTCATTCTTAAAGCTTAAATTACTCAAATGCATGACCTGGTTTATTCTCTCAAAAGTTGTATTCTGTGGAACTTTCTAGACTTTCAGTTAAACTGATTTGCAATCAAATTACAGTCAGGTAGGACACGTTTACACCATTCCTAAAGAACTTTTCGTTCTCGCACGTGTCAGTGTATATCACACAGCTGACACAATTGATTTTTCTCACATTGGGAATCAAAATTTCCTTTAGCACTCAGCAACCCACAGGTTTGTTTAGCCAGCTGTTTACCTTCCCTCAATCCCACACAAGCACTACGCAATGAGTGTGTGCTACTGAAGTCACACAGGGAGACAAACTTAGTAGTGGAGAGTCAGTCAAATTTATTTGTATAGCGCTTTTTACAACTGATGTTGTCACAAAGCAGCTTCACAGAGAGTATAATCACATTTACATTATAACTGACACTAACCTGGCAAATTCATTTCTTCATCATTCTGATCTTATTTCCAGAAGGCTGTGGTCATCACACACATGACTGAACTAATGCAGTCATCACACAGTGACTAAACTACTCTATCTTTGGCCGCTTCCCACTTACTCTGTAGCCAGTAACCTTAAAATATTACTTTAAAACTTTATTCAGAAAGTAGATGGAGATTCTAAATTACACTTATTTCAGTCAGGGCAGTGTCTGCTGCACTCATGTGTGTAACCTCGATATGGTTAACTGTGCCAGAAGCCACAGACTGCTCACTCTGGCTTTCTTCTAGAAAAGAATAATGCTGTTTCACAGAAAAAGGTTCTGCAGAACAGCCATCGTCATAGACATTAGCTCTCAACATCTGAAACTATCTTACAGTTCATTCACGTTCAGTGGGATTTAATAAGACTGAATATGTTATTTCAACACTGCAGATGATCCTTCAGGTCTATAAATGTTCAATCACGGTGTAGGCACTGTCCGAAAAAAGGTACTATGCAGGTTAATTTTTCGTTCACCAACGTACAAACAATGTAAACACACCTGCGAAGGTACAACACTGGTTTTAAGGTCCGACTACCTTAAATAAGTTTTTCTCCAGGAATTTGTGCCTTTTCATAACCACCTCAGTGACAAGAGCAGGACCACCCCAGTGACAGTTTAAAACCTTTTTCCTGAGGGTGTAACTCCCAGTCCTAGGGTCCCCCTGCTCTGCACATTTATGTTTTCCATCTTGATTCTATTACATTTCAGTTCTGTTTTATTTATTTAGCTCTTTTTCACAGGAACTGTCACAAAGCAGTTTTACAGATATCCTGATCTTTTCCTGCATAAAGAGTCTTGTACACTCTTTAAAAAGATGGTTCTTCAAGGTTTCTTTGAAGGCAAATATTAAGGGAATGGTTCTGTTTTGATGAATGAGTTCATGCTTTGCATGGCAAACTGGTTCTTCAGATTGATGGAGAATGTGTTGCATATGGTTCTATATAGGACTTTTTTTTAAAATGGTTCTATATAGCACCAAAAAGGGTTCTTCGATTGTTACAATGTCAAACCATGTAAGGCAATGTCAAAAAAGGGCCATCCTTTTTAAGCGTGTACATAAGCTGAGGAGTTGCATCAGGTGTGCTGAAGCAGGGAAGCCCATCCAATGCGCGGAGCCAGAGGAGCTTCCAGCTCTGGCGCTGTGAGCGACACTGAAAAAAGTGATGCAATTAATTTACATGATTTAAATTTCCACATGAACAGATCACACCATCACACCTCCTGCCTAAAGTAAGTGCACTGAAAGACAACACTGCGTCCTAGTTTATCCATATGGCAGTGATTTTCATATTTTTGGAGTGATGCACATATTCGGCATCATCACTTCTTTCGAAGCTCCTCACCTGGCCAGGTCTAAGAAGGAGTCTGCCGTCTCCTTGTCGGTGCTCACGCTCTCCAGCGACAGGTCGTTGGTGTTGAGCGCTCCAGCCCCCACTCCTGGCTTGATGATGAAGGCGAGCGCCACGCCGATGGCCGAGGCGATGAGCGTGGTCACCAGAAAGTAGGTGACCGCGATGCCGCCCAGTTTGCCCAGCGAGCGCGTGTCCAGGCTGGCCGCCCCGGACACCAGGCTGCAGACCACCAGCGGCAGGATGATCATCTTCAGCATCCTCAGCAGCATCTCTCCCGGGAAGGCGAAGTAAGTCATCTGCGCGCGCGTTAGCTCCGCGCGCCGCACGATCATCCCAAGCCCGACGCCCACGAGCACGCCGGACACGGTCAGGATCACCAGGAGGTTTCTGCTCAGAAACATCAGAAACTTCTCCTTGGGGCTCTTCTTGGTCGGTTTGGTGGGGGCCACGGACACGGCGTGGCCGTTAAGCTCACTCTTTTTCTCCTCTATGAGTGCCATTTGTTCCCAGATAAAAAAAGAAATATAAAAAAAGGCAAAAAACGTGGTGTGTCTAAGCTACGCTAAAGCTAAGCTAAGTCTGCCTCTTTCTCTCGTTTCTTCCTTTCTTCTATGCGATGCTGCTTCGTGAGCGCTCGTGAATTCGTTAGAACCGGCAGCAGCGTGTGCGCGAGCCAATAGCGAGAGAGGCTGGGCCGGACTGGCGGCGCGCATGCGCACTTGCGCTCGCCCGAACAATTCGAGACGGAATGATGCAACAACCTGGGCTGTTGCCGCCGGTGTCTGATAATGCAAGGGAGTAGATTTTTTGAGTTGGGATGAAACTGAGACTGACACCGCTGAAAAACAGAAGATTTAGGCCATATGCAAATTTCAGCTATTCAGATTCACACTATATGGTGATTATAATACATTCATTACTGTTAGGGCCTTTAGAAGCTTTTTTGTGGGTTTGGAAATTTAACAGCCAATTTATTTGAGTTCACAGGCTACAGGCGTGTCCTGTTTGCTTTTGAAGTCATAATTTTGAATATGTTTTTATATTTGAATACTACTCCAGTATGTATAGATATGTAAATATGTTCGATGAATGCATACCAATGCACTTGATTAGACGAGTCTTTTCAGCAGTCTGTCTCTTCAGCGCCTATAGACGTGACTGTTTCATTCCAAAAATAACCCTACCAGCTGCCAGAGGAACAGCACATGGAACTGGCCGTGTTCCTCCAGAGTTCTGAAACTGCCCTGAACCCCATCGGGACAGAGGAAAAGGGGGGACTCTCAGGGTCAAGCTCTAAGGCCAGGGACAGCGGCTGTATTTCCTGAAATGGGCCGTTGTAGTGTGCCGGACTGCTGTATCATACATGCTTTACTTAAAATGCAACCTCAGAGCCCTCTCACACCATGTAAGAGTAAACCAGCTGCTGTAATGTGCACGCTCCTTGCCAGCTGGAAAAGGACGGTTCTACCCAGCTGAATCTGGTTTTATACAGGATCTCCCCATGCGTTCTCACACAGAGCCCCCTTTGCCCTGTCTCCAGCCCCCATGCACTGTAGTCTCACTCCATTCATATATGAAAAAAAAAAGAAAAAATAAATACATTTAATATGCTTTAAAATGAGAGAGGAGAAAGAGTGTGTGTGCCCATGTGGTTAGCTCTTGGTGGGAACCAAATATTCTCAGAATGAATGAAAATATGAAAAATTTGACACTGTGGGAAGGAGCTCCCAGGAGAATATAGGGGTCTGTATGTTTTTTTTTCTTTTCTGTTTTTTATTCCATAGTTGTGCTTAGTTTAGTTACTTAATCTGTTTGTTTAATGTCATTTTACCTTAGCTTTTCTTTTTGTCTGTTATTGTTTAACATACTGAATGTGTTTTCTTTACCTTTGATCTCATTCTGGTGTTCATTATGCTTCTCTCTCCATGTACACTACTGTGCAAAAGTCAGAGACCACACTTCATTTGTTTAATTTTCAGTCAAAACGGCCATTAAGTACATGTTTTTCATTTTTCAGGAGATATTTCTGGGCACAATAGATATAAGGTAATCCACTGGTGCGAGGAAGGGGAATGTCAAAGGAAAAAACAGGAGTTATAATTAAAATACACAGTTCTATGCAAAAGTTTGGGCGCCCCTGGTCAACTGACGTATTGTTGAATTTTTTTAAGCGACAATACTTAACATATCCTCTACAGATGTGTACTTCTACAGATCTACAGAACATACTTCTGCACATTTTAATGCATAGTTACTGTTTATTTGCTGTATTTAACATGTCAAGGAAAAAATAAAACAAAAAGTGTGGCCTGTGCAAAAGTTATGGTGAATATTTTATGTTTCATGTTTTTTTCCAATATTACAATATTTTTTCCAAGTTTATTTAGGTTCCCTGTATAAAATGTTTTGACTTATAAAATCAACAAAACCTGTAATTTGACTGGGAGTACTCAAACTTAGCATTCAACTGTAAAGAGAAAAAGGGACTAAGAACCACACAAGGTCGGATAGACCACCAGAACTGTCACCATCGGATAAACAGTACTTAACGCTCCACTCTTGCTTCAGATCTGAAAGAAATCCACTGGTGTTTCTGTCCAGCCTTCCACTGTGAGAGGAAATCTCAACATTGAAAAGAGTCTGAAAGAATGAGAACCCTGAAGAAGCTGTTACTGAGAAAAGGACAAAAAAGAAAATAATATGTAATACGTCAAAGAAGCTGCTGTTGCTGAGCCCAAATCTCAACATTATTGAATGTGTTTAAGACTACTTGGATTGTGAGAAGCAGAAAATACAAATGCATTTCAAGCAGAAAATGCAAATGCATTTCAGACAGAGAGAGAGTATTATTATTGCTCTTATTGTTATTATCATTTGAAAAAGTAGGAAACGTAGGGCTAGGTTCAGTGTACTTACCACAACATTTAACTACACAGTTTTCCTCATAAAGATAGCAATACAGGCTTGTGTATGTGTGCGTTTGAGAGACAGAGACAAGTGAGAGTATGGGCGTGTGTGTGGGTGTGTGTGTGGGTGGGTATGGGGAGTGTGTGACCTACTACATTACACACCACATACCTCAACTTTGCACTAACATTCTCTTTCCTCTAGATGGCGTACTAAAGCCTCTTTTCTTGGCATAGGCGCAGCTTCTCCTGTGACTTATTCCAAACACATGGAAATGTGGCCTGTCTGGAATGTTCTAATGGCAATATGCTGCAAAGCTCTTGTTTGGTAAGCATATTCGTAGGTTTGGCTGTAACAACAACTTGGCTGAGGGCTCTGTAACTGCCAAAAACAGTGCCATAATAAGTCCAGAACACTAGGAGGTGACACAACACACTGTTGTGCATGCTTGGCGACAGCTTAAGTAGGGCGAGTGTGTCCCCCTTCAGTCTGCTGGAGTGCAGTGCTTTGTGGATCCAATGATAAAAGGCAGTACAACTTTGTTGCTGTAATAATGGACAGTAATACAACCAAGCACATAGTCTATGCAGTCAGAGTCTGCATGGTTTAACCAAGAACTATAAAGGCGTTTATTATTGACTTTATAGAATGTGCTGTTACTACAGATATGGATTTAAAAAGATCATCCATTATTTATGTTTGCTATTCCTGTGGTAATTAATCATTATTTATTGCTGTCTTTCCTGAGGGACTAAAAAAGGTTGTTGTTTATTATGAGTTATGAATTAGGCCTGTAAACAGTGAGTGACTTTTTTTTGGGTGTTTAGCAATAACAGCAATACTTTGTTGGGCACAACAAACAAGGACTATTAAAAATAGGTTGGTCATTCATCACATAGATTATGATGTTTACTTGCTGAGTACTGGACAGAGAGAGTCCCTGGTAAAGCAGATAATCACAACTCAGGCAGGATAGCGAGCACTACCCTAGAATCAACTGTCATGGCCCAAGATTAATCACTGTTTGTATTTATACTCCATCCGAGCGTGCTCCACAAGCACCCACCCATCAACCCACCCACTTATGCTGGACAAACACAATATAGGCTACCGACGTGCACAAACACATGCACATTCATTTTACCATTGGACTCCATACCAAAAAAGCTCTATGCATTGTGTGTCAAATGAGTAAAAGGGAAAGCACAATCTCCACTGTACTCTCAGCTACAGTAGATTAGGATGTTTTCTGGCTGTAATATGACTATTTTCAGCTTCTTGAGCTCTCCATTTCCTGTTATGCAGCACAGATTGAACTTGTAACAAAAAGATTGAGCCAAGCAGTGGGTAGGCATGGTGCCAGAGCATGCTGCCTTTTCTTTCCTCCACTGCTACAAGGACACTGAGCTGCCTCAAGCCTGCTGTAAGGCTTCTCTAGAAGAGCTGCCGCTAATTTCTCCTCACTAAGTAATGAAAACGATGAAGGGATAAGCCAAATATATTACAGCCAGGCGCTTCTTCTGATATTATTCACAGAAATCATAAGCAACAATGCACATTTAGCGCTGTTTATGCGCTTTTTGTGGCTTTAAACAGAGCAATCATTCGGAACCAGCCTGTGCAGACGAAGGAAAGTTCTCTGTAAAACGATTTCTGCTCCTTGCAGCCTCTTTAAATAACAGCACAGCTGCGAACCGCCTTGCCTTGAGATCCTATTGGCTAATGCGCCGAGTGGGCGGGGCCTAGCTCAGAGACTCAACCCTCGAGCCACCGCACGAGTTGTCAATCACTTCCAATGCCTGGCAGTTACAGCCGAGGCGTTTAGCTCGCGAATCTGTGCCCTCCTTCACACTTTCTGACACTGAGACGATTACCGCCGTGCTTCTGCGAATGATAGCGCTTAGAAAGTGGCTCGTGAAACGAAGGGGGCCCTCGACGGTCAACCGAACGGCATGCGGGCTCGCGACTGTCTCGTTCTTGTGAAGTGTCAGCAGGGGCAGTCCGTGAGTTACTTTTATTAAACGGGACCGGACGAGTCCTTCAAAAACGGGTGAGTGGACACTGTATAGCTCTCTCTATGCTACTCCTCATGTTCACACTTGAAACTAAACGAGCAGTTCGCCTGCTGTAAAGCCCGTCTTGATGTGGGTCAGAGAGTAGGACGGGTCTCAGAGTGACCGTGCATGTGCAGGTTGGCTCTGAATTAACCTGTTTGCGTTCACCTCTGTTCAGTGATGGGCAAAATGTGGTTAGGGTGGGCCTTTTAAAACGCTACACGCGCTGCTTAAGCGTTGCGCGAGCTGCAGAAGTGCTACTGTTGTAAACGAGAGGAACCACATGACATGCTTATGATCAGTGTTTCCCCTCAGTCCCTGTGAAAGCGGGACACACTGGCCTCAGTGCTATTATATAAGTGTTTTATAAGAGCACGGAGACTTGCCTGGTGTTGTGCTGCTGCACTGACCTCCACTGAGCTCCTCAGCAATGCTGACTTGCTCTGAAATATCACGCACTCTTAAAAAAGATGGTGCTTCAAGGGTTCTTTGGTAAAGGGAATGGTTCTGTTTGGAAAGTTCTATATAGGACCATTTCACGCTTGAATGGTTCTTTGCATGGTGAAATGGTTTTTCAGATTAATGTTGTTTATGGTTGTATATAGAACCTTTTTGCAAATGGTTCTATATAGCACCAAAAAGGGTTCTTCTATTGGCACATGCTTGACATCATAACAGCAGAGGAAACTGTTTGGTGCTATATAGAACCATTACCAAATGCAAAGCATGAACTATTTAAGCATGAAATGGTTCTATATAGGACTCATGGTTCTAAATAGAGCCATTCCCTTTACTTAAGAACCCTAGAAGAACCACCAGGAGTGTAAAGGACGCTGAGAAAGAGTGATGCATTGAATGGACTTGATTTAAATGTGTTCAGCGGCTCCACATGGCTAAAACACTTTGCATCAACACATTTATGTCTGTCAGTTCACTTCATTTGACAATAATTGTGTTGGTGCAGTACATTTCATTCGTGTGGAAATGCTGTACACTTTTGAATTGAGTAAAGCAAATGCATCACTTTTTTCAGTGTATGTGAAACCGAGGTTGATTGATGTTTGTGATAACTGGTTTCTAGGAACAGGACTTTTGAAGCTTTTGGATTCGTTAGCCTGTTCCGACCACATACAGAAAAAAACAGTAATGATTTAGATGTATTTCATTCACATGCGTGAATCTTTTCCACATATATCGATGACTTAAAAGTTTTTTTCAGTATCTATATATATATATATATATATATATATTGTTTTGAGTGGGCTTTACATGTACAAGAAATATCACTGATATATTATGGTTAATACCACCTTTGTTAGAGAAATAAAAATATGTTTTTAATTATACAGCAGCAGTTATTCTTATCAAAACTCTTTTGAAACTGTCACAAATGGATTATACAAGCATTAGCATTAGCATTTTGGAATTAAACTTTTCATATTACGTATAATCATTGTCAACTTGAAACAACTGTGTTAATGTGCTATATTTTAGTCATGGGTCAGTGAATTACTTTTTACACTGTACCACTGGATGCTTACTGACTTTAATGTCATTACACAGATCCATAGAAGTTTTATCCTTCAACAAGCAAGCCTTATGTTATTATCCTCTTAAAACTAGAGAAGCAGGTTGACACATCAAAAAATCTTTGAGTTTCCCATATAGGCTGTAAACGTGAGGAAGCTCTGGAGACACAACCCACGGTTTCTTGTCTAAGCCGATGGCTTTGGAATTCCACAAGTAGAACTTTATGGGCTATACATCTTTTCTACCCACACTTATTGTTTTTCTATCAAACGGTGGTGGTTGTAGTTTTGTCTATGTTGGATTAGAGTCTTTAAAGCACATCTAATTTTGCTGATAATCCAGATTAGAGCGCTGCTCTGTGTGCTGTGCTCAGAGCTCAGACTGATTGTGCTCACCTCATTAGCCTAGTGCTGCTCACAGGGTTGTATACCATTAGCTCTTTGGCCTGAATGCAGACAGCTTGTCTGTGACTATTTTCCAATGTTTGAGGGTGTGTGTTTGCTTTTTTGACCAACTGTGCATTATTGACCACATATACATTTTGTCATGTTGACTCTGCAGAGTATTGCCTTCCCTTATTTTTTTATTTGTCTGTAGGGGAATTCACCCAGGGCCTGAGGCAGTGACCTGCTTTCTGTTATGACTAGCAGGAAACACCTACACTGTTTAACACTGCAAAAAAAATATATGACATACTCAGTCTTGTAACCATACTAGTGATAAAAGTGACCCATGTTCTGCCTACTGAGTTGGCTGTCATAATCTTTAAGTTTTGATTTAGAAGGGATATCAAGATATCAATATCATAGCTTTTGAAGATACCAGAAGCTTAGTTCACTTTGTCCATGTCATTGTCTTCTCTGCCTGCTATCCTCGAGAGTTCATAGTTTGTCCTGTCACCTGATTTGTGAGTTTTCAGCCTGTCCACACAGATCCGTGTCTTGCTTCATGTTCCTCCAGTGTGTTCCTCCCACCTCAGGAAACCCAAACTGTGCTCATCCATCAGCCAGGCACGTGTCTGTGGTCTCACACACTCACCACTGCATTTCAGCACGGCTCTATTAGAACCTCACTTCTCTTCTGTTGTTGAATCAGATATGCGGATCACTAGAGCTTGGTATTTGTACAAACTTAACCAGATTCGATTGTTCACATTGGGCTTGGTTGGGTTTAGACATCAATTCTCAAACATTTGTTGGTTAGGTTCAAATTTCCTACCATTAAAGGATTTTAGCCTGCGTTTAAACCTGTTGTATTTTTTCTCTCTGCTTGGATCTTTCCCCGTACTCTTATTATCTTCTAGAGATGAAGTAATGTACATATTTTCAGATTCATTGCAATATTTGACTGATTCTAAAGTTAAGAATTTAATTGATTTTCAGTATGTTATATGTCACAGTTGTCTTGATTCTAGAGAGCTCTAGTTATATTGTCAGTTATATTGTCATATTTTAATTATATTTTGACCATTTCATTGGGTCCATTCATCATGGAATTTTGAAACATTGTAAAGGGTTACTGATGTTTTCGATTGTGCAACAAAAGCAAGTGGAGATACAAGGCTTTTGTGTGACAGCAAAGATATACAGATTGGTCTGGCTCAGGTAGATAAAAGCTCTCAAATAGGACTTTCGCAGTGCCATCTGTGTCAGCCCTCTAAAAAAATCAAAAATACAAAAATCACAACCCCAAGTATTTATAAGTGACTTCAGAAAAAAGCCTAGCCATTTGAGAGGGACAGCATAAACTCCTTCCCTTCTCTGCTCACTTTACTTTGATGTACTCTGCATACCCTCATGCTTAGTTTGAGCATTGACAGTGATTTTCATGTAACTCAGCAGATGAGAGATCCTTAGAAGAGACAGAAGTGTGTCTTGGTTTATATCGTTTTAAATGTGCTGTTTCCGATGTTTTGACCATTTTTTAATATTGTATGGCAATCATTATTCCCTTATTACCTTATTATCATTTATAATATGGCACGCTAGAGGCACTTGTGTTGTTGGCAGCAAGGTCCACATGTGTAAAAAAATGGAAGTAAAACATGAAGTAAAACAGCCAGTTCAGGTCAGATTTGGTTTGAAATGGGGGTTGAGTTGGACTTGATAGGCTGTAGCTGGGTTCATATCCAAATTTCAGGTCTGAGTAAAGCGCTGATTAGTTTTTAATAACAGTTTTTTTCTTAACTCCAGTGTGGAGGCAGTAGCAGTGGACGCTTCCAGGGTCAGAGCAGAAGTGCAGGGATCAAGTGTCTCTGGAGCTGCAGTCATGTTAGAGCCATGCACGCGCACACACACACACTGGCGAACACTCTCACAGTGTGAGAGGCCTCCCTCCTGCAGCCTGTTGTACTGCAGCATTAATATTTCATTGGCCCACCTTTAGAGGAGGAGGAGGATGTGGAGAGCAGCCTTAGGACTGGCCTCAGGATAGCCGTGCTCAGAAGAAATACTCCACCGCAGAACAGAACGCTCTAAGCTTGTGTCCACAGATTGACAAAGCATCACACTTAACTTCTCACACTCTTTACTTAACATTTCACAGCAATGTGTACAGTCCCATTAGTGTATAGATATACACAGAGGGGTGACACATGAGAGGAAATATCAATATAAAATGATTTAGAAAGGTGTTGGGCCAGGTCTCTGGAAGTGTAATGTTGGGATAGAATATTGTTCTACCTAAGGATAGTCGCTCAGTTGGTGTTTTGTTGATGGTGGTGGATGTTCCACACATACTACCTCTGTGTGGTGTGCAGAAAGTCTTTCTTTTCATTTCAGCACATATTCAACATATATTCAACAGGATATACCCCAGTAGGTGTTTAGAAAGTATGTGTGGAGTCTAAGATGCCGAAAGATGGAAAGATGCACCAAAATACAGTGAAGTAAGCTATGAAAAGCAATGAAAATGAAACATAGAACTTCATAACACTGACTTGTATTAACTGAAATACTAGTAAAACCTTTTAAACTACTATAACTGCATACACATTAGCCAGTTGGTCTTCCAGGATAAAGTGATTGCCCAATTGCAAATCAGAAAGCTGTCATATAATGAACAAATGTACAAGTTATATTTTATTGAGTAAAGTAATTAATTGGACTATTTATCTGTTTGGAAGAAAGGATGTCTGAAGAACTTGCGTGCTGTATTGCTTTGCAGTGCAAACATTATGTATGAATGGTCAACATGTGCAAGCTATAGCAGCTTGCATATCATACACATTCAACTGGATTGAGATATAGAGAATTTGAATGCCATAACATATGATTTACATCATATTTACATCATGGTTTCTGCACCACTGAACTCTCAAATGTGCTTTTGTCTTTGTAATGAGGTGTTTATGCACTGTAAACTTACTATGACTTGGCTCACTGGGTCTGCTCAGCATTTTTATACCAGTCTCAGAGCATGATAATTGCTATGTTGTATCATTCAGTATCTCTCTAGATACACAGGGATGTGCATTCTGACTAATTTTGAAATTTGAGTTTCCGAAAGAGTTAATGAATGGATGTCCGGTTAAAGGGGAGTTCCAGATTTTTCAAAATGTCTGCATAATTCAGTGGTTCAGATGTCATTCAGAAGTTATTCAGAGTGGTTTGGTGTGAAATGTAGAGAAACTGTCTCAGATTTGTTTACAATGGTGGTGATAGGAACCAGGGGTCACAATGTCTACAATGCAACATAGCCATCTTATTCACTATCCAAAACCACCAGTGAACCAACCCTTGTCTTCTGAGATTTATATGTAATGTTGATAATAATAAAATAGTGGAAAATCTAAAAAAAAGACTATGTTACTTTAGAACACCCTTCATATATCCCTCTACCATGAATAGATTAAAATAAATTGATTAAAATATGTTTTAGGCCAATATTTCATCACAAAACTATCATAAAACGTTGTCTCAGACATCAAGCAGTGTATTCATAACCATTTCATGTAATAACTTTCACCACCACTGTGAACAATTCTGACTCTGTAAGTTTCTCTAGAATGAAGCAATTAACACCAAACCACTCTGATTGACTTTGTTTACATCTTTACCGTTTAGTCATGTTGAATTTTTGAAAAATCAGTGGAGCTCTTTTTTAACCACATCAATAGAAAAAAGCACTTTGGCCGAAATTGTCATATGGCCGAAGGCCTCTCAGCTCAGGTGTTAAAAGGCTAAAAATCAGTAGCACAATAATTTAGCAGCTAAAACATGCCTTATTACTCAGAAAGCTGGGAAAATCAGTAGTTTTTGTGTTGGATCAGTAACAGAGGCTGCCTCTGTCTGCTAAACTAGCTACAGCTAACTGGTCGCTGATGAGGACTCTCCAGCTTACACAGGTCTTTTCTCCTCAGTGCTGTGTCAACATATTACTGTATTCAAAAAAATGTATTTCCACAATTTTTGGGTCTAGCTAACAAGAGCTACAGTAGTAAGCAGTAAAGCTGCGTATTTGTTACTTACTCACGAATACAAACAAAATCATTTTACAGTCCTGTTAAAACATAAAAGCTGCATTTAATTGACTCATTACACTCTATATTTTCTCTGTCTGCCTGTGATGAAACTGAATGAATGGTGATTATAGTGTTCGAATACTGGCGCCATGAACCGAGTACTCGAGTACCTGTGCACACCTCTAGTCAGGAAGCATCTGCACTTGTTATGTTTCTCTGCTCATAGATGGATGGATGGATGGATGGATAGATAG
>JAILXH010084586.1:31747-43369 GCA_023558415.1 Piaractus mesopotamicus | reverse complement strand
TGGTGGTGATAGGAACCAGACGTCCACCTCTAAAAGCTCCCTCACAGAAAGTTATTACATGAAATTGTTATGAATACACTGCCTGATATCTGAGACAGTGTTTTATGGTAGTTTTAAGAATGTTTTGGCCTAAAACATTTTAAAAATATATTCATGGCAAAGAGGTACATGCAGGGTGTTGTGAGGCAAAGTAGTCCCCAAATTATTTTCCGCTATTTTCCCATCATCTACATTCCATATAATATCAGAAGACACATGTAGGTTCACTGGTGGTTTTGATAGTAAATAAATGTCTATATTCGTGTTGTAGTCATGGCAACCCCTGGTTCCTGTCACCACCACTGTAAAGAAATCTGAACCATTTCACACCAAACCACTCTGAATGACTTTATATATTAAAGACTGAATTCTGCAGCAATTTTGAAAAACCAGTGGAATTCCCCTTACTGTTCTGCTCTGTTCAGAGCTTTGCTTATGTTTAGCTTAAGTGGCTAATGAATCTGGTATTTCTCTACTGCACTGTTCTCTCTACTGTTTACTATAATTATGGATTTTACAGAGTCTAAAGTAGCAGAAACAGATGTGTTCCCTGAAAGAGCTACAGAGAAGTTTATATAGGCATCATATTTGTGAGTGTACTGTAGAAAGAGCAGAAGAAGGGAAATAATCGAAAGAGCGTGAAAGTGAACGTGGAAGAAATAATGCATTAGCTTACATCAGCTCTGAAAGATGCTTCACTTAAGCCAATACACAGCACTTACACACACACTGCTGCTCCTTTGTGAGTGCTTTGTGAACATGCATGTTTAATGCTTGGCTTCTTTAGTTAAGCTCAATGTTGCTGTGGTCTTGCTCCATACATCTAAACTGCAGCTGTTACCAGTGGATTATCCAGTCGATTTTCTAACTCCCTATATGGTTCATTGCACTGGTCATGGAATAATAGCCTCTGCACTACACAGTCATTGGCCCCCCCATAGCTCCACCTTGCTAGTGTACAATTAGAGTGATTTGTAAGTGGAAGAGGAAGGTGGGTGTTTCTGACAAAGTGGCCAGTGAGAGGAAATACAAAGTAGGTGTTTCTAATAAAGTGGCCAGTTAGTGGAAAAACAGAGGTGTTTCTAATAAAGTGGCCAGTGAGTGGAAGAACAAGCTGGGTGTTTCTAATTAAGTGGCCAATGAGTGAAAGTCCAAGGTAGGTGTTTCTAATGAAGTGGCCAGTGAGTGAAATGTCCAAGATGGAGACTTTTTTTAAGCAACATTTGAAGAACTTTTGAACCCCTGTTATATGAATGTTATGATTAGAAGAGTGAAAAATGTCAGCTTATTCACCTCCTACAGCTTCAGACGAACTTTGTTTTGCCAAACTCTTGAAGAACGTTCCTTTGATACATCCTCTTTCTCAAGAAAACTTTGTCCTTTACCTCATTAAACACCACGGCAGCTATTGAGCGAAGGTAGGACAAATAGAAAACATCCTCTCCTGATTTACAGCCTGCAGACTGAGCCCTGTCTCGTATTTCACTTACACTTTTCAGCTCGATGCACTTTAAACTGTTATATAGCCACGTTCTGTCAAATGTGCTAGAAGTGGGTAAATAGAAGACATGTTTACTGCTTAGACTGGATGTCACTCTCCTGACCTGAAAACTGAAAGACTTCTGATGGCCTTCACTCAAAATTACCTTGCAACAAAAGTTTTGGGACAAATTGGCTGAGTCTCAGATTACTCCCTGCTCCCTGTATAGTGCACTACATAGGCCACATACACCCACATAGTGCACTTTATTCCAAATTGCTGTTTTTGCTGAATATAAATGCACTATGTGGGTTTAGGCCATTATTTCATGGGAGCTATTCCAAAATCAGCTCTTGTCTTCCATTAAAATTTTATTGTTTCACTGTTGCTTTTCACTTAACTTGGAAAAAAAAAATCACGTAAAGATACAGTTTTTGCAGAGTGTATATTTATCTTCTACCCTAAATAATGATTTGACAATTTTTCTTTTCCAAAATGTTGTTAAAAGCTCATATTAAAGCTCTTTTGGCGGTTTTAGGTGGTTTAAACACCTAAAAGGTTTAAGAAACACATTATCATAATTGTCTACACAGCTGACTGACTGAGCATGGAAAGTTGATGGTGAGGAACAGAAAGCTTATTTAAGGTAACAAAATGTCAAAAGATAAAAGAAAATGACAATATAGAATAACTTTATTTAACTAACTCTAGGCACCAAAAGGTATTTTGAATGTTTCTTTTAATGTTTAAAGTATTTTAGTCATGACAAGACGCTGTTAAGTGATAAATAAATTTGCTGTAATCATCCATTTACATTTATTTATCCTAGGAATTAATAATCACACGAGACATTCTAATATTCATTTTATTTCTATTATAACTTAAATATAAGTCCTACACAGCTTTCTCAGTCATTTTTAGAAACATTTATACAGTCATATGCAAAAGTTTGAGCGTCCCTGGTCAAATTATGTTAATTTTTTCAGTGAAAATAAGTTAATGCATCCTCTACAGAGAGCACACTTATACAAAATACAGTATCATCATATAGGCATATCAATCTCTATGTATATTGGGAAAAATAAAGCATAAAATATAAAATGTACCATAACCTTTGCACAGGCCACATTTTATGTTTTATTTTTTTCCTTCAATATGTTAGATTCAGCAAATAAACAGACCCAGGAAACCTAAATCTGTTTTCTCTCTAATTAGAATAGTCTTGTTCTTGCAGGCAAACAGTAAACATGTACTAAGTTTACCCTTAAAATAAAGTTCCACTGACCAATAAGTGACCGATACACTTCACTATATTTCTCTCCTCTCAATGTAAACTGGGCGGTTCTAATCGTTGGTAACTCTTCCATAATCATAGCCCTGACCAATCACAAGGCTGCATCTCTGGCCCCACCCACACAGAACAGATTCAGAGAAGCTTAGTGAGCTAAAGCTAACACAGCATAACCAAAAGCTAGCAAGCTAGTCCACCTGTCTGTAGCTGCCCGTCACCCGTTCACTTATTTATCCAGCACCAACATCGTTTGCTTGTCCGTTCCTACATTCATACGTTGTTTCATCCATCCGTCTGCACGTCTGGTCATCTTTTTGTCCAGTTAGCGTCACAAAAGCTGGCTAATGATGTTAGTTCTGTATGAGGGGTGGAGCAGGCTAGGAGTGTTGAACAGAGAGCTGTCAATCAAGCTGCTCTTTAGCCACGCCCACACAGTTTTCAGATAGGTCTGATCAGCGGGTGTTTTATCATATTTATATCTTCTATTTTTCATTCAAGCTTTGTTGGATGTTTAATGTAACACTCAGGTTTAATATCATACAGACATTTTGTAGTATTTTACTGTGTTTTCTGGGACTTTAAAAATGTGCAGAAGTGTTTTCTCTGAGGATGCGTTAACTTATTTTCACTTAGAAAATCAACATCCCATGGAATTTGAACCTAAAGTTAGGACAGTATTTAGAAGATTTAGTCTAGTTAGGATGTTTATGTAATACTGTTTTCTTATCTGGAGTTAATGATAAGATTATGAAGTTAGGATTTGTTATTCTGTAATAGCTACTGTCCTAAATTCAGTCCTAACTGAAGCTGAAGTTCTGTAAAGCGCTCCTGATAGTCCAGTGTAGTGAGCAGTGATAAGGGGACCATTTCAAACACAGTGTGTGTGTATGTGTGTGTGTGTGTGTGTGTACGAGGCATTTCCAGTGTGTGTGTTTGCCCTGCTGGGAGGTAGGTGTTTTGAATAATGTGGCCAGCGAGTGAAAGCACAAGGCAAATGTTTCTAATAAAGTGACTAGTGAGTGAAAGCTTAAGGCGGGTGTTTTTCATAAAGTGGCCAGCTAGTGGAAGAATGATGAGGAACCCGGGAGCAGAACCATCGGTGAGCTCATTTGTGACTGTGCAGGGTCAAGTTCAAGTGAAAGTAATTTTAAACTTAATGAAATTACAGTCACTTGAAATAATGGGATTCATAGAGCAATTTTAAAAATCTTAGGTCTGACCCAGAGGTCACTGAGGTCAGAGATCATTTTCAAAGGGCCTTATGACACTCCTGTCCTCCGAAATGTAATTACCACTGAATACTGATACTCCAGGCATGCCCGAAATGTTGTCTTGGGAGCAAAGTACAATGTGGTAGGCTAAGGGCCAAAAAGACAAAACAGTGTAGAAGGTAGGTGGGTTTCAAATCAAGTTTTTAAATAAAATAATAAACAAAGAGAGGCTGTGCATTACAGTGGTTTTATGACGGGTAATGGGCGTTATTAGGCAAAGTAAAACCCACTTACGTTTCGTAAAATCACTGTAACACACAGCTTCAAGTGGTTTATTGCTTTTATAAGATGGTAGACAACATAAATTATGAAAAAATGTTTTAAAATCTCAATAAATTATAAATAATAAATTAATAATCAAGATAATCAATGATTCTGCTAAAAAATGTAGTTCCTTTGTCATATCCTTTAGTTATTCAATTTAAACAGAACCAGGTTCGCACTTTCTTGCTCGTTCATGGAGCAGCATTACAGTAAAAGATGATGACATTAACAGCGCTTCGCTTCCTCTGTTCTTCTCTCCTCTTACTTTCTCTTCTCTTACGTTCTTCTTTTCTCTTTTACTCTCTTCTTTTCTCTTTTACTGTCTTCTCTCCTCTTCTGTTCCTCTCTTCACTTCTCTTCTTCTCTCCCTCTCTTCTTTTGTTATTCCCTTTTTCTCTTCTCTTCTTCTCCTCTGTTCTTTTCTCTTTTACTGTCTTCCTATCTCTTCCTTTCTGCTCATCTCTCTCTCTCTCTCTCTGTCTCTCTCTCTCTCTCTCTCTCTCTCTCTCTCTCTCTCTTTTTCTCTCATTGTGAACTGGTTACCGAATACAACTCAGAGCAGAAAGCTAATCATGAGGAAGTGCTGGAGGTCACTGGTCTGCACAGTAAAGACGTGCCCAGATTTTAGCAGCCCTGCCAGAGCGGCATGTTCGTGTTTGTGTTCCCACTCCATTTGTTTTGTTTTAGCAGCATTAAAGTGCCCGAATTATATATTTGTCTTATGTTATTTTATTCTCAAAGTCCACTTAGGACCTGTTTTAGTCATAATTCACATTAACTGTCTGCTTTCTAGCCTCTTTTTATCCTGTAAAAATAAACAGGCTGTTTTGGTTACATGTAAACGAGCCCTGTTCTTATTGGCTGCCCTGTATTGTGCCTCATTAAAAAAAGCTGAAACACTCCTCATGCTTCACTTTCAGTTGCCGGGGCTAAACTGTTGTAGGCTGAATAAGTGGGTGTATGCAAAGATGTTCGTTTTCATAAGATCACAAAATCTTAATTAAAAAAAAAACCAACTTTTTTCTCTTCTCTTCCCTTTCTCTTTTCTACCCCTCTCTTCTCCCCTATTTTTTTTCTTCTCTTCTCTGCTCTTTTTCTGCTTTCTTCTCATTGCTTGCTGTCTTCTCGTCTCCTCTCTTCTTTTCTTCTCTCTTCCAGTCTTCCCTTATGTTCTTTTCCTTTCTCTCCTTTCGTGCCTCTTCTCATTCATTCACTCCTTTTCTCTTCTCTTCTTTTTCTTGCCTTTTTTCCGTCTTCCTCTCTCCCATTCTCTTCTTTGCTTTCCTCTTTTGTCCCCTTCTTTTCTCTTTGCATCTTTTCTCTCCTCCTCTCTCCTCTGAATAGAAGCTGAATAAAAAGTTTCGGAACATGATTAATAACTGGATAATAACAATAGAGTCCAAGGGGTTAATTTCCTTTAAAAACATGTATTTTTTCATTTTCATGGCCATATGCTTAGATTGTACTGTGTTCTATGTAAATCCCTTTGGATAAAAACGTAAACATTGGAACATGCTCTCACTGTATGTTTGAGCAGTGGAAGGAGACAGCTTATTGGCTGCTGGAGTGCGTCGTCATAACAACAAAGGTAGCTGCCATCTGCGGCTCAGGGTTTTTGATGGAGAAAAAGTGTCCCTCCCTGATGAGAGACACATACAGCCGTGTGAGTGTGAATGTGGCTGTGTTTGTGCGCACGCTGGGGAAAAACAAAGCCTGTTTTGTGTTGAATCTGCCCCATCTGAGCCCTGAAACAGTAACTTCTTGACCCCTGAAAGCTGTGATGCAGGCACAGAGCATTTTGTGTGTTACAGCACATTACAGCACACTAACAGAAGATAATCATTCATGCGCATAAATTAGGCTGCATGCATGAACAAAACAGATGCAGGCCAAACATTCAGCTTACCTTTACTTTAGCTTACCCAGGTTGAGTCATGCACTTTAAACATGCAAATGTATGTACATGCATGTATATTATTAGACACACTGACCTTGTTCTTCCACTAACTTGCCATTTTATTAGAAACACCTACCTCGTTCTTCCAATAACTGGCCACTTTATTAGAAACACCTGCCTTCTGTGTCCACTCACTGACTACTATATTAGAAAAACCTACCTTGTGCTTCCACTAACTGGTTACTTTGTCAGAAACAACAACTTTGTGCTTCCACTAACTGGCCACTTTATTAGAAAGACCTACCTTATTCTTCCACTAACTGGCCACTTTATTAGAAACATCTACCTTGTTCATCCACTAACTGGCCACTTTATTAGAAACACACCCAGCTTATTCATCCACTAACTGGCCACTTTATTAGAAACACACCCAGCTTGTTCATCCACTAACTGGCCACTTTATTAGAAACACACACCTTGTTCTTCCACTAACTGGCCACTTTATTAGAAACACCTACCTTGTTCATCCACTAACTGGCCACTTTATTAGAAACACCCAGCTTGTTCATCCACTAACTGGCCACTTTATTAGAAACACACACCTTGTTCTTCCACTAACTGGCCACTTTATTAGAAACACCTACCTTATTCTTCCACTATCTGGCCACTTTCAGTATTTTAGTATTTTGGGATTAAAGCACTTTACAGCATCTACATGAAGGTGAGCAGTAGGTTGTTTGAAAATGAAATATATTGCAGTATATTATCAGTATATTTATAAATATAAATATCAGTTATTGTACTATGCTTTTAATATTGTACTTTTAGATAATACAAGGTCACAATCTAGCTCACCTGCAGCTAGTGGTGTGGGGCAGCCGTTCTTTCTGTGAAAATGTCTTCTTTTTGAAAGAAAAAAATGCCAATGACACAAAAAATGCCAATTTATGAGCAGAGAAGATGAAAATGAACTCCTGTTGGCTTGCGCTGCAGTTATTTATCTCTCCAGCGAGAGTTATTACAGAATATTCGGGGCCCCTTTCAAGTGAGTCTCCCTGTGTGTGTGTATATATATATATATATATATATTATATATAAGATTCATATTTTTTTCTATACAAGTAACCGACACATCTCAAGTACAAATGAACATGTAAATTTTCTTTTCCCAAATTTTCACTCTTCTTCTCATTGTTTCTCTCCTTTTTTGTCTTCACTTTTGTTCCATCCTTTTCTTTGCTTTTCTCTTTTCTTCCCTTCTTTTTTCACGTTTAATATTTTTATATCCGAGTAACCTACACATCCGAGTTACAAACGAAGATGTAAACTTTGCTTCAAATGCCATTTGTTCGCGCCAAATGTGGGATGAGTACAGTTGTCACTGCTTACCCCACAGGCAGGATTAACCCCTTAACCACTGGTGGGCCCAAAGTTTTATTACACACTTTTATAACCCAAGGATAGCTCAGCTTGTTTGCATTGTAGTCCCTGTAGTTACTGAATAATAAGCGTTAGTACGTTATAAGCCTGTGATTTTCAAGGGTTAAGTGTAAAAGACTGAGGGGCGAGTTGTAACACTGCCTAGAACAGCAGACTCAAAAAAAATTTCAAACACGTAAATATATGCTCCCCGGACAAAAAATTTGGCACCTTGTGGTTTTAAAGTGGTAGTAACTTCAGGCTCCTGCAGATGGCATTGCACAAGGATGATCGGGCTGTAAATACATGTGGGGGGTGCGACGGGATTCATAGATTGAGAAGAGGTGGTACGGTGCAGTGAATGTCTCGTTCGATGTGTAGATGTTAATGATTGGCAAAAAAGAGTGATTGGATTTGGCCGTGCCAAAAGCCATAGTGTGAAGGAAGTAGCTAAAATAATAGGTGTATCGAAGCATACGGTCATATGGGTCGACCAGCAATGGCAGAAATCCCAGTCTACAGAAAATTCTTGTCAGAATTGTGGCTAAAGGATGAAAATGACGGACAGGGACTGCCAACATATGGCTTGTGAATAAAAATCACTTTGCTTCTGGGCAAGAATTGCTTCCAGAAGTCAACGCAGGTTCTTCACAACCAATTTCTGAAAGGACACTCTGCAGGGAACTGCACACCATGAACATATGGAGCAGAGTGGCACACAAGAAGCCTTTGCTCACTTCTGCTCACAGTGGGCGAAGAGACACAGAAACTGGACTTTTCATGATCAAAATAAAGGTGATTAGCCAAAAAGGCTGTGAAAAGCATTGGCAATTGCTTCACCCACATCAAAATAATTAAAATCAAGCAAGCAAGCACAGTTTATTTATATAGCACTTTTTACAACAGGTGTTGTCACAAAACAGCTTTACAGAAAAATCCGGGTCCAAACCCCCGTGAGCGTCGCCAGTGGCAAGGAAAAACTCCCTAAGAGCAAGAGGAAAAACCTTGAAAGGAACCAAGACTCAAAAGGGGAACCATCCTCCTCTGATTGACACCGGATAGCAAACAGCATTAGTATAAAGTATTATAGTACAAAAACAGGGAAAACAGGCGGAGCAACGGTAAATTAAATTTGTTTTAGTTTATGCAGCAGCAGCATCATCGGGAGGGTCAGTTCATGAGGGTGAGGTTTGCATAGCGTTGTACAGCATGAAGCTCAATGGTGGTCGAGCCGGTCCAGAAGGCTGGCGAGCAGTCTTCTGGACCGGCTTCACACCCATTGAGCTTCATGCTGTACAAAGCTGTGCAAACCTCACCCTCATGAGGAGCAAAAAGAATTTTGTTTGAATTTTATTCATGGCAAATCCCAAGAAATATCTACTCAGTTACTGTGAATATTTGCTGATGATGTTGATATTAAATATGAGAAAGCCCCTGTGTTAGGTTGCAGCACGCTGTCCTCTTTTACTGCATCATCAGCTTATACGTTCCTCGTCAGCACCGCATGTGAAGCAGTGGGGCTAATAAAATGCGCTAAACTGAGCAGAGCGTGGAACATTTATAGGAAGCTCTCGGCTGAATCCTCCATAGATACTATATGAAACTGGACATCATGTTCATGTTCACACTTGGCTTGTTCACACTGGGCCGTGCTGCACTCTTGCGTGGCGGATTAAGTGTTGTCTACTGAATTTTTTTTTCAGTCAGGCTAAATTGGCTATTTGGGATGGGACAAATATGATGGGGGGAGGGGGCGGTCTTACTAACCCAGACACAGTGTTCATGTGTTTATTCTCTGCTGCCTTTGAGCAAAGATTTGCTTTCATGTTGTTCAGTGATTTGGAGACGTTGCAGAACATGATGTTTGTTGATGCAGTGAGTTCAGCTGTTGATGAAGAGCAGAGTGTCTGTGATCTTTATCACTGCAGAAACTGTGACAATTTATTCTTCGTGTGTGCAGGGTGGGGGTCAGTGCAGGGTGTTTTCCGGGGTATTTGGGGTAAATTTGGGGTATTTTGAGGGGTATTTTTGAGTATTTGTGGGGTGTTAGGTGGTATTTTGGAGTGTTTAGTGGTTTTTGAGGGTACTTAGGTATTTTGTTGTATGCTTTTGGGTAAAATGGGCATGTTTTGGACTATTTAAGGGGTATTATGGTATACTCGGTGGCATTAATAAATATTTGGAGGGATTTCTGTGTTGGGGTATGAGTTTACTGTTGTGTTTGTGTGTGTGTGTGTGTCTGTTTGTGTGTGTTTAAAGAGGGGGGTCACTGTCAGGGTGAAGCCTGTAGCTGGTGGTGAAGTCACACATTAGTTTATGTGTTGTTATGTGCCTTTTCTGCGAGTGTCCAGTCAAGAGCATTTCTCGCAGCAGAAGCATGGCTACCACTGTGTCTTACTCTCTGTTGACATCACAGTATTTTGGAGTGGAGTATGTAAGGGGTGTTTGGTGTATTGGGGGTGTTTTATGGTATTGTTGGTAAGTAGAAGTACTTACAGGCATTCTGTGCATATTCAGGTGTATTTAGGCTGTTTTGGGGTTTTTTGAGTGCATTGTGTTTGTATTTTTGAGGTATTTTGGAAGCATTTTGGGTTATTGGGAGGATGTGGAGAATTTAAAGCAGATGAGTTTAAAGGCATCTTAAAGTCTCAGTCTCTCTCTCTCTCTCTTTCTCTCTCTCAGTCAGACTGAGTTGTGTTTGCCCACTGAAGGCCAGTGGTAGAACTGCAGGCGCACTGAAAGAGAGAGAGAGGGGGTGGAGTGAGTGGAGGAGGAGGGAGATGCTGGAGGGTTTGTTAATAACACAGAGCTGATAGTGAGAGTGTTGTGAGAGTATTTGAAGGACTGAGGAGTGTTACAGTGCGAGGGAAGAGCAGAGAGACAGAGATGGCTCAGCCTGCGCCGCACCTGCACCTGGCAGAGCTCACCGCCACACAGTTCATGGACGTGTGGAGACACTTCGACAGCGACGGTGAGTTGTGCTCTGACCAACATCAGCATCAACATCAGCATCTAACCTCTGATATCAAACACAGAGAGTAAAGTGATGTATTCTGCTTGAGTTTGTTCGGATGGTCCAGTCTGGTCTGGTGCAGAACGTGAGCTGAACACTGAAGATCTTGGACTGTTAAAGTGGAAGATAAAAGATTTATTCTTGTTTCAGATACTTTTATGTGAGACAGACCGAGCCAGAAATAGTTACTGACCACTTGAGGGGAAAAAAAAATAAAAGCAAATAGTTAAATAAATGTTAAGGATTTTATTGTTGTTGATAAATTAACAACAGCAATAAAAACGTAAAAAGTAAAAATAAAAAGTAATAATCATCAATTTTTTGTGTGAAGGAGTTCAGATCCACTTTCAGCTGCTCATTCAGAGGCTGTGGATAACGCACTAGGTTTGTTTGTGTGCTTGTTTTTGTACATTTTCTGGACTGACTTTGTTAGAAAACCAGAGAAAACAGGTTTAGGTTTTAGAAATTCTTAATATATATAGATGCTTACATATCACTGCTATCAGAACAAAAACTTGTATAATTTTTGTCATTGTTTTTTCTTTTACATAATTTGAAAATGCCAGATACCCTTTACAATGTACATAAAATGGATCAATGGAAATGATCCAAAATAACTGAAAAAGCTCTTGTTGCATTAACTTCCATTCAAAGCTACGAATGTTTTTCCTTCTCCTGTAATGTTGCTATATGTGACATATTATTATTACGTATAGATACTTCTATAATGCATATGTGACACATTCCTATTACATGTAGCTACCTACCTGTGCATATAATACATAATTGACATACTATTACATACAGGTGTGTCCATAATACAAATGTGGCTTACTATTGTTATTTTTATATATTTATATATAAATATTATATTATATTTATTTATATAATATTATATATTTTATATATTTATTTTTATTTATATATTTATACATATAAATATACATA
>JAILXH010084506.1:4736-20897 GCA_023558415.1 Piaractus mesopotamicus | reverse complement strand
TCTAGAGAAAATGTTTAATAGGATAAGTAACTCTGAACTGTTATACATCTTTCTAAGTGTGAATATTTTAGTGTCCTCCATGTGGTTCATTTTAAAAGAAGACAGATTATTATTATTATTATTATTATTATTATTATTATTATTATATCTTCTACACATCTACAAAGACACGTGATGAGAATAAGGTCCTAGAGGAAGATTTCAAAATAATAAAAAAAAAACGTATCTGCACAGGATTTCAAGGGATTAGGGTTGTAAATCTCATTAATCACATCCCTGGCCATGAAAATCATGCTTACGCTACGTGATCCACACCCGTCCATCATCCACAGCCTAGAATGTACACAATATCAGTGTCTTCATTAGCGAAACATCAGCCTCACAGGTCTTTCTTCTTACCCGAAGGCGCAGCTCTGCTGCTGCACAGCACTGTCAGTTCTGACTGCGGCCACTAGATGTCAGTCAACACCGCCATTTCACGGTGAGTCAGTGACGCCTGTTTTCTGTGTCTCAGTCGCTTTAATTCACCAAATAAAACATAAACATTTTTCGAATAAGATTTGAAAATTAATCGTAAACGATTCACACTTAAGACGTGAATGTAAGTTTGTTTTTGTGAGGAAAAAAACTCTGAAAAACACATTTCCTACGTTTAAACCTTCCCGTCCTTATTTACATATATGAATATTCAGCCAAAGTTCTGAGCGAAGCGTTTTCATTGGAGCCTCGTGAGAAAAACGCCGCTCAGTATGTTTGTAGTTATTTAAATATATGAATATTCAACATCAGAGCCGCGTTTTCATTGGATGGAGGCGCACAGTGGGCGTAGCCTGTGGAAGATCCTCGGCTGATCTCTGTTCGGCGAGGTAGAGGTTTCACTCCCGAGCCGGAGTAGCTCCAGAAGCACATGTGAACGCGGTGGAAACCGATTTTTGGGCGTTTTTAAAGGATTTTTACCTCAGAAACTGGAGCTGAAGAGCAGCGTGGTGGAGCTGCGCGGTCACGTGCGCGCGAACCGCGGGAGTTTTGTTTTATGTACTTTTCTCTTTTTTTTGGCAGGGAAAAATAACAAAGTTTGCGCGGGAAAGCGGATGCCGAACGCCATCTTGCTGTGAAGAGATTCGGATCGATGGAGGGCAAAGTTAGCCGCTGCAAAATTGTGGTGGTGGGTGATACGCAATGTGGGAAGACCGCTTTACTGCATGTGTTCGCCAAGGACTCCTACCCAGAGGTGGGCTTCAGGAGTTTTACCAGTTTTTAACCAGTTTCATCAGTTTCCATCAGTTTTTATCATATTTTAACATGTGATTCAGTGCTAGCCTGCTAAAGTTCTAGTGTGTTAACGCATTAATAATTATGAACCATGATCGTCGTCATGTTTAAAACTCAAGATGAGAGACAAATAAAGGGTGGTTAAACAGTTTTACACTTTTGAATGCTAAAATGTCTAATTCTGTTTAGTGTAAAAGAGTTATGAGAAATTACAAAATGCTAATTATAAAATTATGTGATGAATATAATCATGTTAAAGTCTTTTGTCAGATCAGTGTTTATAGCCATGCTAAATTTGTGCAAAAATGCTTAAAGCTGTTTAATGTTGCTGCATTATTTTGGTCATAATGTTTAACTGTCAGAAACATGTTTACCTCAAGGTTTAATCCAAACTGGTAGAATTATAAAGAGCCTCAAAACTGCTGGCACGTTTTGCATTTTTGCTTACAGATGGTTCAGATGCTGTGATTTGTTCTCTAAGCCACCCTGAGGCACTTTCTCAAAGATTAGAAACTGCAGCGCAGATTAAATCAGGTAGCGCAGGGCTGTTTATCACTGTAATGGGATTCTAATCCGCTCCAGTGAACTGTCACATTTCAGACTTATGTGCCCACGGTGTTCGAGAACTACACGGCCAGTTTCGAAATCGACAAGCGGCGGATCGAGCTCAACATGTGGGACACTTCGGGTAAGTAAGAGATGTGGTCATTTCTGTGCACAAGAAAACACTACGCCCACAACCTTTTGCATATATCTACAGTAAGTATGCCAGCATGGTTCTCTAGAAAGATTAGCGTGTCTAAAACCGCAGTGTTACTCAAACAGTAGATGAAAACACCCAGATGCTGAGCTACATTCGGTCAGATTCCAAAGTATGTCAACACAGGACACTGTTCAGTCCCTTAATTCCAGCAGTACTGAGGGTCTGACTTCTCAGGCAGTCAACTTTGAGAGGATGGCAGAAACACTTAATAACAGGGTATTTGATTATTGTACTTTGTTTACATCATAACTGTTCAGAATTATAAGTATATTTTTGATTTATATGAATCCAAAGCTGTGGCATGTAAATGCTGTATTTGAATTCATCTGCGAATAAATTTGTACAAGAGTGTAGTGCTGGGCCCAATCCAATTTCCCCTTGCCCCTACCGCTTAGCCCTTACCCCTCTGTTTTGCGCGTTCACGTCTAGGGGTAGGGCGTCCCGATTTTTGTTGAGATAGAGGGGTAGGGTGAAGTGTTAGGGCTACATGACCCTCCAAACTGAGGGTTATGAGAAAAAAAGAAAAAGCCGGCAAGATGGCTGCTCAAGCGACCAGAGAAACCCACATATGTGAGAATTTTCACTGCTAAAAAATTACAGTAATCGTTGTATTATCTTAGTTGTTATGAAGAAAAGAACCATAATGTATTAAAACGTCATTACGTTTTAATATATTATGGTCCTTTTCTTCATAACAAGCATATAAAGTCGCTAGTAGTATTTTAAGGTGGAGCTGGAAAATTCAAACAGTAAGCTGGCAAATATCTGTCTTCAGCTTCATATCACCAAAGAATTAGGGGTGGGAGGTAATAAATAATTCTTTGAAGGCATATGATGCCCTAAATGTGAAGTGCTGAACTTGCCCTAAATGTGAGGGTCTCATTTCACAGGGGAAGATTTCAGCCGCTACCCCTTGTAACTCAGTTCCAAGGGTCAAGGTGACACTCGAAAACAAGGGGTAGGAGTCAAAATAAGAAATGAGGCTGGGCCTTGGTTTCAGAAGTAGAGGGCCACTATGCAGGTTGGATGCTGTATGCATATTTGCATAGTTAAACAAAAGTAATGATATTGACGTTAACACTGATAGAAAGAATTATCCATCAAATAATTTACATCACCATTTTAAATTTGTCTTTTTGCCATAATTATGTATGTCAGTACTCAGTATTAGTGTAAGCTTGTAAATAAGTGTAGTCTAACCTTGGAAAAGACTGTAGTGCAGCCATGGAAATGGCTGTAGTGTAACCATGGAAATGGCTGTAGTCTAATTTGGGAATAACTGCAGTGTAATTTTGGAAATGGCTGTAGCGTAACCATGGAAATGACTATAGTGTAGCAGAAACGACTGTAGTCTAATTTGGGAATGACTGCAGTGTAATTTTGGAAATGGCTGTAATGTAGCCATGGAAATGCCTGTAGTTTAGCCATTGAAGTGACTTTAGTGTAACTTTGGAATTGGCTGTAATGTAACCATGGAAATGGCTGCAATGCAACCGTGGAAATGGCTGTAGTGTAACCGTGGAGATGGCTAGCCTTGGAAATGGCTGTAGTGTAACCCTACACTGGAAATTGGTGTAGTGTAAAATAGTTGTAGTGTAGGAAATGAAAAAATGGAGTGAAATGTAACATGCAAAAATTCTATTTATATCATCCAGATTATGACGACTAGCTAGTAAGTTTAGACTATTCAGCAGTTCTTTGAAAGGGAGGGGGGCAAACACTGGATTTTAAAATGCCCCCCTCTCCAGTGGAAACTACACTTATGAATGTGTAGCGTAGATTTTATTGTATTTTGCATGCAGTTCATGGACTGTCAGTGAGTTGTTTTGGACCCCGGATGTGACGCAGGTGCACCAGTCTCAACACCGGCTGCAAGGCAGATGGTCCAGTTCTGGCGCTCTGAGCCGCAGCGCGGAAGAAACAGATTAATCTCGGTGGCATTTTCTAAATGGAGCCGAAAGATAAAGTCTATCAGTTGAGTTCGTTGTAAAAAGTTTTACCACTGGCTGAGCAGCATGCCAGTTGGGCATCTGGCGCAAATCGTGCGTTGCTGTCACGTTGTTAGCCAGGCTATTATGAGAGAAAGTCCTGACAGCATGGCAGCTGACGTTGATTTATGGTGTGATTAATCATTCTGGCTCTTGCATGGTACAGCCGTTCCTGTCTGGGCTGTACTGAGTGTATATGTGTGTGTTAAAGAGAAGTAATGTTAATATTAGCAAAGATCATAAACAAATGTGTTGCTAACTGAATGATTGTGTACAGTATCTATTAAACACTACTATAATATCAAATGTAAACCCCAAGTCATTGATGTTTTTGATTATTAACATGTCATAGTATAGGGATAGAACTACATGCTAAAGCATAGGATAAACCTACAGCCCAACATATAGCCAGTGGTTCTAAGCTGCTTAAAACTACTGTCTAAAACATAGGCTAAATCTTCAGGATAGAACATAGTCAGTGGTTCTAAACCATTTAAAACTACAGTCTACAATTTAAAACTGCAGGCTAAACCTGAAGGCTAGAACATTGTCAGAAGTTCTAAACCATTTAAAATTACAGTCTACGATTTAAAACTGTAGGCTAAACCTGCAGGCTAGAACATAGTTAGTAGTTCTAAACCATTTAAAACTACTGTCTACAATTTAAAACTGCAGGCTAAATCTGCAGGCTAGAACATTGTCAGAAGTTCTAAACCATTTAAAAATACAGTCTACATTGAACATAGACCATAGTTTTAACACAACTTAAAATCTATGGGTTAAAACATAGACTAAACCAATAGACTATAGCAGCCTGTAATTTTGAAAGAGTGACTATACATTCTCTGTTGTGACCTAAAAAAATGCGTCCGTCTGGGAATTCTAAACTGTGCAAAATGTCCAGGATTCAGCTTTGCTTACGTGTTGTCATTCGCTGTCCTCCAGCCCCCAATGTCCGCTTTTTTTAAAACCAAAATATGGTCACCAATAAGTTTCAAACCATTTAAATCTACAGGTAGAAGTGGTAATATGGCAAAATGCAATATCACAAGACTGTAGGACCTTTTTTTTTACGACACTTGATGTGTCACTATAATTATTTTTCTGACATCTCGTAAATTAGGACAGACAAAGTAGCGCCACAGTTTAAAAATACTATCAAAAGCTATGAATCCAGTTACTTTTTTCACATTTCACACACTGTGCTGCACTAAATTCAAGCAAACATGACCAATTATGCTCTATTTTAATCAAACATTACAGTTTGGAAGTGATTTTTAAGTACTGATGATACCCACGATATCCTCAGAAAAGCATATTGTGACAGATTGTGATGTAATTTATCACAATAATGATCAACATTGTCATATTGCCCAGCTCTACAGTCTAAAACATAGTCTGTAAAACAGCATTTTCAGTGTTCTCCTCTGAAGAGCTTTGCATTTAGATCATTCCTCGCTTGTCCCGTCACTTAAGGCACAGCGTGAGATACCAGTGTGGATTATGGGGCCAAACCCCATTAACACATACACAGCCTGTCGAGCCTTCAGTTTTGAACGTTGAATTTGGAAACAGGTTTGTCTTCATGCTAAACCTGGGTGTGTCTTGCACCGTAGCCAGCTGTAGTTTAATTTAGAGCTTTGTTTTTGCAGTTATATGTGAGAAGTCGGTCTGTCCATTGTATGTTTTGAACTGTGTTTACATTACAATAATTTAGTTTTGATCAGTGGATTTTTGGTGTAAGTTAATATTAATATGAAATATCAGTTTCTAAGAATCAGTGGTGTGTATAACGTGTATAAAGAAGTTGGTGCAATAATGACGTAGCTCTAAAGGCATGTTTCTTCAAAACACACACGCACAAACTAGTGTGTATTAGTGTACAAACAGTACGAGTGTGCTGCTGTGCTCCACCTAAACCAAACCTGACCTTAAAGAAGAATTTCCCCGTAACCGAATTAAATCGTTAAGCAATAATCAGAGTGGTTTGACTTGAAATGCTCAGTACTAGAGAAACTTACTGAGGCATTATTGTTCACAGTGTTGGTGATAGGAACCAGACGTCTGAGAAGCTCCTTCACAGGAACTTATTACATGAAATTGTTACGAATACTTTGCCTGATGCCTGACACGTTGTTTTGTGATAGTTTTGACAGGTTTGGGGTTTTGGCCTACAGCATATTTTGTAAGATATATACAGTACAGTGCAAAGCTGCCCTTCTTTTATTTCATTTCCAGTAAAAACAGGCATTAAATACAAGTTATTCATTTTTCACAGACATTTCTAAAGACATTATATGAGAGAGTCCATATTAGTGAAAAAAATAGAAGTCTCCAAATCTGGAGTTCAAAAAGCGATTAAAAGAACTGGAAGACCACCAACAGTGTCACCATCTGATAAACAGAACATAAACAGTGATAAACAGCTTGCATCTTTGGGAATAAGGAAAAAAATCAAGCTCCACTTTTGCTTCAGATCTGTAAAAATCCTTTCCACTAGGAGAAGATGACCCAATGCTATGGGTAGGAAAGGAGGTGTCACTGGTAAGAAGCCAAAATTGATAAAAGGAAATGGATTAAAAAATGCACTAGATCTGGGGTCGGCAACATGCGGCCCTTTACTGCCCTGTTGCGGCTCCACAGCTGAATACAACGCATACAACATCTTGCCTAGGTAGATGCTAACGAAAAGGTAAAGAGAAAGATTTAAGACGAACATCGATAATTTAGAGATGAACGGACTGTTTGCATTTATAATCAACCAGCTGGTTTCCTGATACATTTAATCAGCAGCGAGAAACTGTCAAGCGCTGAAAAGTCGTACAGCTGAAGTCAGCTTCTCGTTTGAATTTTCCTGTTCCACCTTAAATGGTACAGCAGTTACATTCTGGCGACTCAGGCACCATTTAAGGTGGAACCGGAAAATATGAAGAAGAAGCTGACTTCAGCCTCATAAAAAGTCAAATGCTGAAAGACATTTTATAAGAAACTATTCCACTTTTGCGGAAAAGTTTCCTGCCGGAGATGCGAGAAAAGCAGCTATAGCTGTGCTAAAGCTTAAAGCAAAGCAAAATAAAAATATTATATTTTTTAGTCTATATTAGAACATCAGCACATACTGAGATGGTAAATGGACGTAAAATGTTGTGGCTCCCAAGGTGGTTTGATTTTTGTTGAAAGGACAAAATGGCTCTTCTTAACGTTTGGGTTGCCGACACCTGGACTAGACCATCCAAACCTGACATCTGAAATGAATCACCGTTTTGTGGACTGATCAGTCCAAATCTGTAAGTTGATATTATTTGGATTGTGAGGAATAGAAAAGGACACAAAATTTAAGACTGAACTTTGGAGGTGTGAAAAATATAGATTTCTTTGAAAAACTGAAAAAAAAAACAAAAAAGAAAAGAATTTACTGAGAAAGAATTTTTCTGCGTAATTTACTGAGAAATATGTTTTCTCCTTTTTTCCTGAAGCTGATCTTGTACGTAACGTCAGTTTTGAGTGGAAATTAAATAAGAGTCTATGAGTTTTGCACAGTACCATATATTTTGTGGTACTTCAGCCATTTCACTGTGAAACCAACCAAACCGAATGAAAAATGTACAACGTTGCAAAAACCCAAAGGAGCTAGGTGTGAAAACACTTGTTCTTTGTTGCTTCTGTAGCGCTGCTGGGTCCCTGAATGCAGCCCCCATTCTAACGCCCCTCACAGCTCTCTGGTGGCACCTGATTTGTTCAATGTCAAACACATTAGTCTGGCAGGATATGATGTGCAGCGTGAGTGTGTACTTGTTTTTGTGAGAGAAAGAGAGACAGACGTGTAACAGAGGTTTGTCAGGTAGTATACAGCTTTGGCCTTCACCATGACTTGCCATTACTAAGTGTTACGGGTATTAAAGGCGACAACGTGTCATGAATATTTAATAAAGGATGTGCATTTGCTGGTCATGATCAATTAAAACATGCAAATCTTCCAAACATCTTAATGCATTGCATTTATATTCTGCATTCATCTGCTGTGTAGGCAGTTCCTTCAGTCCCGTTTATATATTCGGTGTAAAAATCATTCTGAATTATACTGAAATAAAGCTGGAAGTGGAGTGAAATAATTTTATTGAATTGTTTACTGAAGAATTCTAGTCTGATTCAATTGTGGTGACCCCTTCTTTGTGGATATGCATATATTCAGAGCATTAGATGAGGGTAAACGCTGATCTCCACAGTACTTTGGCCCGGAAGGTCCACAGTTTGACATGCCTGTTTTAGAATAATAGTGGACACCAGTACTATGGAATAACACTCGTCTGGGAGGCATTAAAGAAATAGGCATATTTTCTTTTGGAAATCATTTTGTCAACTTAACTTTTTCAAGATTTTGTTTCAAATAAGAACATTATCGAGGCTCCTGAGTGGCGCAACCGTGTAATCGTTGGCTCTGTCATAAGGAGATCGTGAGTTTGATCCCTGGTGGTGCTACAGCCGTCTGCGGTCGGGAGTCCAAGAGAGCACAATTGGCCTCTCTCTGGGTGGGTAACAGATCTGGCGGTTGGCACTTTCCTCTGGACGCACAGGCCCGGCTAGCGGGCTGCTATGCTAAAAGCTAAATCGAGGCTAAAGGCTATCATTATGCCGTGGGTCAGTTGGTTTCTTTTCGCTTTCTCAATAACATTAACTCAGTCAGTAAATGACCACACGGCGGCAAACAAGTGATTACTGAAAGAAGCAGCTCAGCCGTTCAAGTAAGTGGCTCCGTTAGCATGTTTTTCTCGTTCCAGATTCTGCCATTTTGACTGCCGCTTGTCGTCCCACACCACCGACGTGGTGTTAAGTTTTGTTGACTGGCCTGCATGCCTGCATCAGAAGTAGCTTCGTGGCATCGGTCATAGGTATCGGTTCCCCATCACTGATACCGATACTGCATTTAAGAGACAGTATCGGCACCAATATCGATACAGCATCAGTATCAGTGCAACACTAGTCTTAATTCACTTTAACTCAAACAGACTTCCATACTGCAGACATTGTGGCCGCACTGCGGTAGCCCAGCGCCTCATAAACGTTCTACATACAATAAACGCCTCATCAAATATTTGTTTGAAATATTAAATCCAGACTTTGGCCCGATGCTGATTCGGAGATTGTCGTGCATCCCTACATTTAAGCGTAAGCCTTTGCTTTAAAATGCCTTTCAGATTATGCAAAAATGCATATTCAGTAAGGTGTGTTTCACCTTTTGTCTGGTGTTTTCTGCATGCATATTTAATACAAATCATACTGAAGAAAGAAGCCACGTGTGAAGAGTTTTGCATTTGTTTTGCACCCCATTCAGCACAAGAGAGAGAGAGTGCGTCAGGCTATGGATGTCAAAGCAGAGGCTAATTGCGGCAGCTAATTTTGCATGTTGGAAGGTCATTTGTTTTATTCAGTGTCAGGCTCATGTATGTGTGAGTGAGTGCAAAAGACCGTGCGTGTTAATTTGGCATTAGCGAGTATGGCGGAGCCATTAATTGAGCGTTAGCGCATGTAGCCAAGGGAAGCGGAGCGCAGCAGTGAGCGTGTGGCCAGTCCAGAAAAGAGACTGTTGTCTTCTGAGTTGGAAAGCTACGGCCTAAACTGTGTGTGTGTGTGTGTGTGTCTGGTTTAATTGGATCGTTGTGACTTCAGCTAGCAAGTGTATTAGCGCTTTTAAAGTATTTATAAGGGCGATTTATGTACTGATTCACGGCTTAATTGCTACAATCAATGAATTTTTCACAGGCTGGGATTGAAGGGCTGGTCCAGCAGGGAAGTGGCCAGCTGTTAGCTGAATTAGCTTGTCCTGTGCCGTGGCCCTGAAGGACGGGTGTAGAATGATGACTAACCGCTAACCTCTGCGTCTTTCACACTCGTCCGGCCTGCTCTCTGTCTCTCTCTCTCTCTCTCTCTCTCTCTCTCTCTCTCTTTTGGTTCATTAGTCTCGGAGGCAGCTGCAGGCGAAATGGTGCAGAGATGAGGAGCGGAGGGTGATAAGAGATGGATGTAGGGGACGAGTGTTGGGGTTGAGATAATGCTGTCCATGTAGATACGTCCGTCAGAATAGACTAGTCCGGTTGAGGCCATTCGGAATTCCTATCTGACGGAACGAGGTGGGTAATCCTGTAAATAATCTGTTATATAAAAGAGCAATAGCCGTGTATCCGATTATATTCCCAATTAGAAAGTTTAAGTATGTTCTGCATGTGCGTCGCGTCACAGTGAAAGTTTATAACGTTCAACATGGCAGAGCAGAAACTGGTCTGCAGAGGAGACGAAGTTTATGCTCTGGACTTTAAAAGACGGCGGTGGGACGGACGTCCATCTTATGTGTCTCAGAACACGACGTCTTCCTCTCGGCCTTCTTTAATAAGCACATGTGAAGGACCTTTTTTCTGAGTCTGACATCATTTTAAAGCAATTAAAAACACAAGCACTGCTCACTGCTGCTCATCTCAGTCTGACTGGACTCACAAGATGCTTGTTGTCATGGTAACGTCTACACTTTTATTCTACGCATGTGCGTAATGTTGGATCTGATTGCTTGTAGTGAGCATGCACACAGAAATTTTCCATCAGATTGTTCAGTGGAGATTGGCTCTTTTGCATATAAACACAGCCACTACTAACTTTGTAGCTTTACCTTGCTGGTGTACAGTTAGAGACTGTAGCTTGTCTGTTGATCCACAGTGTGTGTTATCCATCCTTTAGCCTTCATTACTGGTCAGTTTACGACCACCGAGATCGTTTTGGCTGCATATATCTACCAGTGACACTGCTGTGCCTGATACACTCGTACCAGCACCCCAAAGTCGTCCACTTGTGCACCTGCAGCATTAAAGGCAGTGAAATCTAGGTAGGGTTTTAAGGTAGGGATGCAGATGATGTCGGAGAATGGAGCTAATATAGTGTAGGTGAATTGCAGCGGAGGGTCACACAGGGACATGAAAGGACTTTCAATAACGTGGCTTATGTCGAAGGGTGTTTGAGATAATGACCACCTTGTTTCATCGTGTAGTTAATTATCAGAGGGACGAGGGAGGAGGGAGAGAGTGGGAGAGAAAGATCGATGGGAGGAGTGAAAGAGAGGGACATAAATAGAATATCCAGATCATGAAACCAAAAAGCAGAGTATAGATAGGTCCATAAGTACTTAGACAGTGATGCAGGGTAAGTTGTTTTGGCTCTGCATTCCAGCACAGTGGATTTAAAACAATGGTACTGAGGTTAAAGTGCTGAACATCTGCTATAAAGTGGAATTCCACTGATTTTTCATGCAGACATTCAGAGTGGTTTGATGCTTTTGAGTGATAAAGAAATTTACTGACTTCTCTACAGTGGTTGTGATAGGAACCAGGGGTCATGATGTCTACAATGCAAATATAGCCATTTTAAGTATTACTACTATTACTATAATGATACTAAACAGGGGTGGGCGATATAGCAAAAATAGTATATTGCGATACTTTAAGACATTTTCACCATACATAATACATATCGCAATATTTTAACGCACAAACAAAATATGCTAGTAATGTTACATTTAAAAACTGCTGTAAAAATCTATGAATACAGTGACAGTTATTCACTATTTCACACATTGTGCACGGCACTAAATCCTATTGAACAGGACTAATTATGCTGTCTTGGTAATAAAGCATGCATTTGGTCAGTGCTTTTTAATTATTGACATTATATATAAATATATGACCAGCTCAGAAAAAGATCATGTTAACAAAAATCATCTAAATAATGCTAAAATTTTATCATATTGCCCACTCCTATTTGAAAATCTGAGGATAATATTTTGCCATACAACACCCTGCATGTATTGCTCCACTTGGAATGAGTATTAAAAATGCACTTTAGGCCAAAACCTTCTCTCAGATCTATTGAAAAGCATCAGGCAGCATATTTATAACCATTTTGTATAAGATTTTTCTTTGAGGGAGCTTTTAGAGGCATTGAACACATGTCTGGTTTTTATCACCACCACTTGAACAACTCTAATTGTAAGCTTCTTCTAGAACGTTTCACTTTAGAACACTCTGAATGAGTTGGCTTACAAATCTGTGACATCTTGACGATTTAAAGTCTGGAATTCTTCTTTAATTGGGGTGTATTTACATCTATTTGATCACAATTACTGTCACCAAATGCTGGACAGCTATTACTAGATGCTAAGTATCTTCCCTAATGGTGCTTTGCCAACTTTTTTCCACTTACCACTTTCTACTGGCCTGAAAGACTTCTTAGACTCCATTATCATTGTACTGCTGCAAAGCGAAGCCACGCCCACTGATTTCTGAGACATTTGGTTCGATCAGATGTTCAGTTCGTTTTAGATGCTACATATGACATCTCTTATAAGGAATGTGAGCCAGTTACAGTGTCAGTGCCATGACACTACCTCCGCCATGTTTCACAATAGGATGGTATGCTTTGGATCATAAATAGCTCCTTTATTGTCATCCTCACTTTCCTCATTCCATCACTGAGACAGGTTAGTCGTTATCATGCCTGTTCATAGCATGTTGCTTCAGTGTTCTGTAGGGTGGTATGTGCTTCTTATCAGCCTCTGACTTGTTTTTTTTTTCTGTTGTCAGGGATTCCCAGTGATTTCTATCTTCTGGTAAATCTTCTGAGGTCATGTAGATGTATTTTCCTGTTTCTGATACATCCTTGAGAAAGTTTTTCAGCCGTGGTCTTCCATGGCCTTCTTGTTTCTTAACAGGAATACGACACCATGTTGCAGCTCTGTCTCAGATTGATTTATTGAGGTTCTTCAGCCTGATGATGGCTTGCTTTACTGGCATTGACTTTCTGTGGTTCTCGGGTTTAGAGACAACAGCAGCAGACTTAAGACACAAATACTATACCTAGAATCATCTAGAGCTTTTCTGAGCTCTTGTGCTCAGGAACTAGTAAGTAATGTATTGACACTCAGATAACCGAGCCATCCAGTAACGTTAGGCCTCTTAAAATGAAGGAACCATGTATGAAAGGGAAATATTTCCTGGACACTTTAACTGATATGGACATAGATACTATTGAATTAATGCTGACATTTTGAACTTCAACCACATAGTCATTCAGTGTGTCCCAATTCAGGGGCTGCGTCCTTTGGAGGCTGCATTTGAAGGCCGATTGCGTCACAGCGGCGCGACTAGGCTGTCCCATTTCGAAGGCTCCTCCATATGCGGCCGAGAAATGTGTCCTTCTTTTCCATGGCAACGAAGGATCCAACGGGTGCATCCTTTGCCAGCCAACATATCGAGAGGTTCATTGCGTGCCGGCGAGGATTCGAGAACATGGGGGCATCAACAGAGAAGCGAACAGCGGCACACTTTTAGAGTACACTTTTAAAAATAAGTTAAATATGTATAAATATAAGTATTGGATTTAAACTGAGGCGCATGGCTAACGATACAAATTTTAAATAATAATAATAAAAAAAAAATCTCATCAGTAGCCGGCGGTGAAGCATCTCTAGCTCTAATAAATGGAAAAATAAACAACTAAAATCAGAGTTTCTGGCTCCATCTTTAAAGAACTTTAAAAGAACTTGAACTTGAATGTGGTGCAACGGTAAGGGCGGGAACGGCGGTGCTGTGACGCAAACAGTAGGGCAGACCGTCTGATTTCGGTTCAGCCTTCGCAGGTCTAAGCAGCCCAATTCCAATTCAGGGGCCGGATCCTTCGAAGGACGCAGTTCTACGAAGGCGAGTCCTTCGAAGGATCCAGCCCCTGAATTGGGACACACATATTGTTTAATTTCAAATCCAGTATTCTGGACTGCAGATCTCTCTCTCTCTCTCTCTCTCTCGTCCACCTCCAATAGTTAGAAAAACTCTAAAATCCCATCCAGCTTTTGTTTTCTTCCTACTTTTTCATTATATCCCCTTCCGTTCACTTTACCCCTGCTCCTTTGCCCACCCCATAGTCCTTCCCCTCTCACTCTTCCCTTGCATTGTTCAAACTCACCCCCTCTTTCTTCCTCTCCTTCTAATTCTCGGAAAGTGTACCAACCTCTCCGTCCGTGAGAATTAGCCGTCGGTCTTGTCTGTGGGAATTCTACACCGGGCTGTATTCTCTTTGTAATTGGAGAGTGTTGGTCTGCTGTAGTATTCTAAAGCTCTCATTCGGAAGCCATTGTGTTGCATCCTAAGTGGCGGCCTGAAGTGCTGCTGGTGCTGAAGCTAAAGCTAATCCCACATTGGAATCCCCTTGGGGTCATGACCCTTTTGACCTTTGACGGCTGTCATTAACTCAATGGCTTGAGGTGCAACCTTGGTCAGGCGCCAATTACGAGCATGAAAGGAAACGGGCGACGCCATGACAGGTGATGTAAATTACAGCCCTGTGGACATACAGGGAAGGTGTGACTCACACGTGTAGCATAAAAATTAAGGTGCTCATTTGTGTTAAATTACATTAAAAAAAAAAATACAAGTCCAGTTAATATTTTAAGTAAAAAACAAATTATGGAACCCAAAACTTTGCCATGCAAGGTAGCACAGCCTTTAAGATAGTGAAGCTTTAGCATGAGCTAGAAAACGGTCACTAAGATTGCGTAGTTAGCTGTTGTAGCCTTAAGCTATGGTTGATCTAAATGATGGGACCTGCTTAACCGCAGTTTGTCTGTAGAAAATATTTCCTAATATGTCTTAAATGTTCTACGGATGCAGGCATAGTTATGCATGTATACTGGTTTTATATGCAGGGTTGCTTGCCATCCAAAGATATTTGAGATACAATTTGCTGTGTCTATTTATACACCTATTAAACTCTGCAAATGTGTCTTAAATGTCCTAATTTACTTTGCTAAAAATCAATTTTGTTATTATGGTCAGAGCCAGACGTTCCTTCCGCTAAATCAGATCTCCAAATTTGGTCTCTTTTACAGCCTTATTTGGAGAATGTTTTTTGTTCATTAGCATTTTGTAATTATTTCGCTCTTTTTTTGTGCAACTATTTTTATGCACTATGGCCAGAAGTATGTGGACACCTCTCCTAATTATTGAGCTCAGGTGTTCAGCCACACCCATTGCTAACAGGTGTCAAAAATCAAGCACATAGCCTTGCAACCTCCATAGACCAGCAGTGGTAGTAGAATGTGTTTAGTTAATTTTTATCCAATAAAATTGCGTTATAATTTAAGCTCTGCAAGTTTTATTACTACTCTTGTGTCTTTGTAAAGTTTTGGATGGAAGCAAAAGGCTTAAAGTCTCGAAAAGCCGAGTGGAAAATTGTCCAATCATGTATTGCTTTTGCTCTTTGGTACCTAGATAGATATAACTAAGTGAGCTCTGCTATTGGTCAGGACTTCAGGAGCTGAAGAGAGGCCGTAGCATGTTAGATGTGAAGTGACAGAGGAACCAATCACGTTTTGATTTGTAATTTCATGAGGGAAAAAAGGTCACACTGGACCTTCTGGGAGTTCTAGATATGTCACTGACTGAATACGAGCAGCACCCTAATCAGTGGGCTGCTAGAAGCGGAAAACAGCAGCAGCAGCTCTAAACCAGATCTTGCTATTAAGTCTAAGGGCAAATATGCTAATACGTCTGTCACAAGCTTCAGGTAAAACGTAGAAGCTTCAGATGTCTGTGTTTAATCTAGAACAGCTTTCTTTGATTCTTCCATCCCACCTTAAACGCTGCAGCAGTTGCATTCCTAAAAACGGCAGAATGTGACTGCTGTGCTGTTTAAGGTGGAACGGAAAATCCAAGCTCAGTTCAGCCTCTTCAGAAAGTGTTCATGTGAATTAGCTTAGCGCTAAACAAACTGCTAGAATCCTAGGTGTATGATATCAAAAAGGGTTCTGCTGTTGTTACAATATCAAGCTTGTAACAATAGAAGAACCCATTTGGTGCTAAATAGAATCATTTCCAAAAAGGCTCTATATAGAACAAAACACAACACATTCTCCATCAATCTCAAGAACCATTTCATCATGCATTCATCATGAGTCATTTAAGCATAAAATTGTTTTATATAGAACTCGGGGTTCTTAATTGAACCCTTCCTTTGATTAAGGAACCCTTGAAGAACCACCTTTTTTTTAATAGTGTACAGTGTCTGTGTGTCTTTCTCATGTTAACTGAATGTTTTACTCCAGAA
>JAILXH010084453.1:0-11897 GCA_023558415.1 Piaractus mesopotamicus | reverse complement strand
ATATATCTCCCCTTTTAAGGTTTTGGAAAACCCCATTCTCATATGGAAATTTATGCTACTGAGCTAGCCAATTATTTTATGTCAATGAAAAAGCTGGAAATACATGTAGCAGAATAATCATTTGAAAACTGCTTTTTTACTACAGGTGGCCAAAGTGACCCATGTAGAAGGAGACAGCCCAGTGAAATATTCCATCGAGACTTCATTTGTCGTTGACAAGTATGAGATACTCTAAAGACTTTCTAAAAGAAATATTTTTCTAGCCTGCCTGCCTACCTGTGTAACAGTTTGGAGACAGTACACCAGACTCTCAAAATTCAATCCAGTGGCGTGCAGTATTGGTGTATTTATATGTTTGTATGGCAACAGAAATTATATATGTTTATATGAAAATAAGCAGCATCTACCATGAAGGCAGATGAGCCTGGAGTGTTGTGATTTGAGGCCGAGGCCACAACATCTTACAGCGTACCATTAACCTGGACCGGTGGTCTTCACAACCCTTGAAATAAATTAGAGGAGGAGTTTGACCATTGCTGAGTGTAATATGTTCTCCATTTTCCGAATTTGTAATGTAAGAGAGCCAGTAATTCTCACATATCAAGTACAATACAATGGATATGTTTACTTGAAATTAATGAAATAATACCGGAAAGTAATGTTTGGAATTTGGGTTTTGCTTTAAATCCTGAAGAAACTAATTCTAGGGCTGTATGTAGCTGTTGCTTGTTGTTTAACCAGCACTGTGTGATTTTGTTCTATAGTAATGGGCTGACAGTTTGTTAATATGGGTGCACTGCCTGGTGTTGGTAACGGGGTGCTCCAGTACAAAATGACTAGTAAAAGCACAAAGTGGTAATATTGTTGAACCATTTTCTCTGAAGTGTATTCAAGGCCATATGTAAGTGTAGCAGTTTTATCCACAGTAGACCAGTAGCGTTAGTCTGCAACAGTTCATATCATTCTGATGGTGGTGCGCACGTCTCTAGAGGCTTTCACTCGTCTGCTTCCACTCTGATTCCTGTCACTGCACCTTTTACAACTATTGGTCCTATATCAGTGTCGGGGCCTACAACATGCTCAGAGAAGAACACTAATCAACTCAACCACGTGATGATGGAGCCATAAGAGTGACCCTAATAGCCTTCCTAACGAAAGTGCAGTTGCGTTGTCAGCCATGAACATCAAGTAGGGCAGTTGAAATCTAAATCCTTGAAGCCACTGGATCACACTGTACTGAGTGCAGTGTTTTCTCTGTGTGGAATCATAAACTCATGAGGCTCATAGATAATTTTGTCATCGGCTTTCATGGCTGTGCTGAAGCTTAATTCAAGCAGCTGTAAATCCTGCCTAAATGATTCTATTTTGTAATAATAGGCACAAGCGTTCACAAATATTAAAAGTACTTTGCTCGGCTTGATTTGAGAGTACCATCATAATAGATTCCCTCTTCTGACATACATTGATTTTCGTTGAGAGGGATATGCTTTGTCATTGGTACCCTTTTTTTTTTCTCTTGCATTTTTCCCAAACCTTGCTGGACAATAGCTTACTTTTTGAGGAGTTATTTTAATAATCAACGGAGATGTGGGAATTATAACATTCCAGCTTACAATAACTGTTTTGATATTAAAGCATATTGCTTGAATTTGAATGAAAGTGTGTTTCATTACTCTTGCTTACCCCATATGTCCATCTGGCAATAACTCATATTTATAAGATCTGCATTTGAAAGGTTTCTTCCAAAGAAAGGACAAATTCAGAACTTCATTACTAGTAAAACAAACAGTAAAGATCTAGAGCCGAACAGATGCTAGTGATACATTAGGACTTTGAGAACGTTGCATTTTAAGACAAAGAGCCAAATTTAATTTTTTCATTTAATTAACACTTAACCCATTAATGTCCATGTGAAACATGAATTTTTGCATTTCTTTTGGTCCAAATGTTCTTTGAGCTTGGCTGAGCAAAAAACAAAAAAAGAAATATACAGAATAGCAGTACAGACATTACCTTAATAGAATAACACTACTGACACCACGTTAATAGAATAACACTACTGACATTACATTAATAGAATAACACTACTGACACTGCATTAATAGATTAACACTACTGACACTGACGTTACATTAATAGAATAACACTAGACACCGACACTACGTTAATAGATTAACACTACTGACACTGACGTTACATTAATAGAATAACACTAGACACCGACACTACATTAATAGAAGAACACTACTGACACTACATTATTAGAATAACACTACTAACACTGACATTACATTAATAAATTTACACTACTGACACTGCATTAATAGAATAACACTACTGACACTGACACTGCATTAAAAGAATAACACTACTGACACTGACACTACATTAATAGAATAACACTACTGGCACACTGCATTAATAGAATAACACTACTGACACTACAGTAATAGAATAACACTACTGACACACTGCATTAATAGAATAACACTACTGACACTACAGTAATAGAATAACACTACTGACACTGCATTAATAGAAGAACACTACTGACACTGACACTACATTAATAGAATAACACTACTGACACTACATTATTAGAATAACGCTACTAACACTGACATTACATTAATAAATTTACACTACTGACACTGCATTAATAGAATAACACTACTGACCCTGACACTACAGTAATAGAATAACACTACTGACACTACATTAAAATAACACTGCATTAATAGAATAACACTACTGACACTACATTAAAAGAATAACACTACTAACACACTGCATTAATGGAATAACACTACTGACACTGACATTGCATTAATAAATTTACACTACTGACACTACAGTAATAGAATAACACTGCTGACACTGGCATTGCATTAATAGAATAACACTACTGACACTACAGTAAAAGAATAACACTACTGACACTGTCATTAAAAGAATAGCACTACTAACACTGACGTTACATTAATAAATTAACACCACTGACAATACATTAATGAAATAACACTACTGACACTGCACTGATAGAGTAACACTACTGACACTGCATTAATAGAATAACACTACTGACACTGCACTGATAGAGTAACACTACTGACACTGACACTGCACTATTAGCGCAACACTGATAAAGTAACATTACTGACACCGCGTTGATAACATAACAGGAACACTGCGGATACGGACACTGCGATGATAAGGATGGTTTGAATCACCTAATATTCGGTCCTCTGCTGGGGGCGCTCAGTAAAGTCGGAAGCCTCGTCTGCGCCGCCGCTGTTCGCTCAGAGCTAAAACAGTCTCTGAAGGGAGCTGCTTTCGCACTGGTTTAGCTCAGAGGTTACTTCCTTATCAAATACGGATTTGACTTGCTTCCCGATTGGGATCGAACCTCGGGCACTGTCCAGTGTTTTCTTTCTCCTCAAAGCAACGCGGTTCAGGGCATGAACGGAGTGACGGTATTAGAATAAATGGGCTAAAATGCCTGTGGAGGGTTTATACATGATCCCTTCACCGCACAGCTCGCTCACAGACGGAGCTCGGCCAGCTTAGCCAGAGTAACTGAACTGAGCCCAGTGATACAGCAACGGTAAAACTGAACCAAAGAACGTTTTAGGAAAGCAGTTGGACTAAATCAGTTTCCCCATAATCTCACCATGTCACCAGCCTGAAGAGAAACATTAGACGCTTTATTTTTCTCACGTTTTATTCTTTTCGTTCGTGTCTGTTTTAAAGCAGTCTACGCTCTGGCCAGTAGGCGGTGCTGCCCCCACGAAAACTCGGATCAACTCAGCCTGTATAGAGTTGGTTGGTGTTTGAGCCACTTAAAAACTCCTCAGACAACACAGTCAACACAACGAGAGAGTTGTTACAAATAAGCACGTACACTGAACCGTTTAGGCCCATGGAAATGGAAAATGTGGGCACAAAACTTGTTCAGGGAGAGACTAAACTGGGTCAGAAAAAAGGGCCCTTCCATTATTACAAGCTTAGCATCCTAATAATACAAAGAGCCCTTTTCAAAAGGACCATCTATAGCACATTCTCCATCAGTCTAAAGAACCCTTTCACGATGCACAGAACCTTTTAATCAGGCAAAGGGTTCTTTCATGGTTCTATATAGAACCATTTTCTCTACTAAAGAACCCTTGAAGAACCATCTGGCTAAAAATGTTTAGCACTTTCTTTATCATATAAAATCTACACTCTCGGAAAGGTGGTTCTTCAAGGGAACTTCAGTAGGGCGAATGGTTCTACGTCGAATTTTCATGTTCAAATGGTTCTTTGCAGGGTGAAACGGTTCTTCAGATTGATGAGAAATCTGTTGTGCATGTGTCTATATAGAACCTTTTTGAAAAATGGCTCTAAATGGCTCGAAAAAGGGTTCTGCTGCTATTACAAGCTTGACATCGTAACAGTAGCAGAACCCTTTTTTGGTGCTACATAGGACCATATACAACACATTCTTCATCAATCTTGAGGAACCATTTCACCCTGCACAGAGCCATTTAAGCATGAAATGGTTCTATTATTATATATTTAGAACCATTCCCTTTACTAAAGAACCCTCGAAGAACCATGTTTTTTTTAAAGCGTGTAGCATTTTATATCAAGTAAGTCTCAACAAACAAACGTGCTCTTAATCCTGAGTTCAGTTGATGATGAGTGGTTTTGTGTGGCCGCTGCAGCTTTAAGGGCTGAAGACACGCCCACTTCCCGATTGGTGCTGAACTATGGACCCTGTTTGAAAGCGGCTCGGCGGAGTGGCTGACCAGTGAAAACGGCCTTTCAGCGATGATCTGTATTCTTCTAGTCGCAGGTCACGGGACGGTTTTGGAGACGCAGATTAAGGTATAAAGCTGCTGCGTTTTAGATGAAGACTCTGCTCTGAGCTTCATGCAGAGACTTTCTCACCCGCACTGATGATGTTGGCGCTCAGCTGCAGCAGCGCGGAAAGCTGGGTTTATATTCGATGTTCGCTGCATGTTCGACTTGCTCTCTTTGATTTCTCGTGAAAAAAAGGTGCAAAACTAATCACACCGACATTCTCTCACTCTTCAAAAAAAATGAACTAAATTTATTTCTAAAGTGTCCTTCGGTAAATTTCTCCGAGTGTAAAGGCTCCCAACACCCAAACACTGACGCGTTACTGTTTAAGGGAGCGTCTGAAAGTGCACACCTTAAATTTTAATGCAAAAGTCAAAATTGTAACTAAAAATCAACAAAATAACACTTAAAACAGTTAAAGGTTGTAGTAGGTATTTAAGGGGATCACCGACTTACTGCAGGTAAAATATTGAATGTCAATTATATAGCATGAATACAGTAATAAATTAAAAATGTAAAATTACTGTTAAAAATCAGTGAAGTAACATGTTAACGTTATTTAAGGTTGTAGTACATATTTGTAATAGGTATTTAGGTTGTTTTGAAAACATGGAGAACGAAATGCAACCAAATATATTTCTAAATTATTCAGAAACTTTGACCTAAGAATGTAAAGGCTCCTAACGCCACAACTCTGACGCGCTGCTGTGTAAGGGAGCATCTAAAAAGTGCACAACCTTTAAAACTGTAAAGGTTTACATTTTAACACATGAAAAATTGCAGTGCCTTCAAAGAGTTTCAGTGTTAGTTTGTTGATTTTGAGTTTTAATTTTAAAAACAACATTTAATGTGTTAAACTATAAGCCTTCTTAGTTTTACAAGTTGTGCACTTTTTTGGTGCTCCTTTGAAGAGTAAAGCGTTTTGGTTTTGGGAGCCTTTACATTCAGAAAAAATTACTAAAGGATACTTTAAAAAAGTAATTGGTTGTAGTTTGTTATCTGTGTTCTTAGGAGTGATAAAATGTGGGTGTGATTATTATTACATGTTTATTTCATGAGAAATTGGAGAGAGAAATTCGAATATCCAGCGAATATGAGTCCAATATAAAACCACTTTCACTGCGCTGCATAAAGCAGTGGTTCCCAACCCTGGTCCCCACTATACTGCACAGTTTAGGTTTTTCTTTGCTACAAACACACCTGATCCAGATTATCAGCTTGTTAACAAGCCCATCCTGAGCTGACGGGGTGTTTTAGAGCAGTAAAACACAAAAATGTGCGGGGCAAGTGTGCTCCAGGACCAGGGTTGGGAAACCTGGCACATACATGGCTGCAATTCATGAAGCAGTCATGAGTCAGTGAACTGATCTCAGATCAGATTTAAAATCTATTTATGATGGTCACTGTGACAAAAACTGATTTTAGATCAGCTCTCCAGTTTCTGAGGTGGTATGTGTGAATGCACTCTCCAGGATACAGTTAGCAGTAGAGCAGAGGGCCTGGACAGCAACTTTAAGGGCATGAATTTAACACACTTCAGGTTTTCTAGGTTTTTTTTTTTTTGCACTGGAGGCTCACATGCACATACCGAACATGCTCATAGGATGAGGAAGAGCTTTGCTTATTTAGCACTTTTCCTCTTCTTTCTGGAAGAATGATGTTACAGGTTTGTATGGCCATCTGGCTGGGGTGCCCAAAGCCCTGCTTCCTGGAGTTGGGGGGAAGAAAATACTTGATTTCTGGTGGGAAACTGTCAACACGTGAGTTCCGTTCCGTTTAACTTTCGTTCATCGTTAGAAGAGAGATGTTTGGCCAGATCCACTTAATTCATCTTGCATTTTGTCTTCCGTAGACGGCAGCTCTTCAGTGAAGTCTATCTAGTCACAAATGCAGATAAGTGAGTGAACCTGTGTGAGAACCAGCTGCCAAAAATGACATATTTGAACCTCTAATGGTAGAACAATAATCTGTCTTACTTTCTGTTAACCTGTTATTTGAATAGAATCAAAGTGTGTTTTTATGTTTAATATTAAAGTTATTTTCACAAGAGTTTGGGTTGTCAAGCATATTACTTAGATCTTTGAGTAAAGTTTTCCTGAGATTGGGTCTCCGTCTGTCCGTCACCCTCATTCTAGGTACAAACATTACGAGCGCTGGGCAACCGCTAATGACTTCCCGGTGGAGAACGTGGTGAATGATGGCAGCACTACTCTAGATGACCGACTCGGAGCCGTGGCTGACCTGGAGCTGGCCATCCGAAGTCGTCAACTTCAAGATGACATCATGGTGGTGAGGCACAATATGAATACATTATGGCCTCGACTGCAGGTCCCTCGTGGCTTTTGATGGCATCTGTTACACAGTGTTTGCAATTAATATCTTAGAAATGATGTCTCGGTGTGCAGATTGCAGGAGACATGCTTTGTGCCGACCAGAACTTCGACATTGCGCAAGTTATCCGCTTCTTCAGGTCCAAGGTAAGAACAACCCGTGAGTATAATGAATGGTATACATGTTGACATAACACTGTTCATAGTTCATAGGTTCATCTCGTTCACTTGCAGCTTTTCCATAAGCATTGAACAATATCAATATTAAAACCACTGATTTGGATGACGTACATACTTTAATCAGTTAATGACAGTGTTATAAGCACAGCACTGTTATTACAGCTTTTTATATATTATTATTAAGCGCCATCAAGTCGGTTCCAACTCATTTAGACTATAGAGTGTAGCAGCGTATAGGAGTTTCTCCCACATACTCTGTCTTCTGTCAGGGTCTTTAGGTTTCTTAATGGCTTGTTTAAGATATTTCTTATTTGCAGATATTTTATAAAATATCTTGTTCAAGATATTTCTCATTTCTGATTGTATCCATCCTCCATTTTGTAGCCGACCATCCTCTTCCTCTTTTACTTTCGACTGTAATTGTCTTTTCCAATGAATTGATTCGTCTCGTATGTCTGAAATAAGATAGCTTTAGTTTGATTGTCTGAGCTTTGTGTGAGAGGTGAGGCTTGATTTGGTCAAGAATCCATTTGCTCATTTTCTTTGCTGTCCAAGGTCGCTTTAAAAGTATTCACCCATAAAAGCATCGATATTTTTCCTGTCCCACATTTGTTTATTTGTTTATTTATTTATTTCCATGTAAATTCAAGTATTTATATATAGAGGTAAATCATAGCTGGTGCGTTTCATTCTTCAGTCTGGAGAGCTGGCTATATATTACGAGCTGGAGGAAGGGGAGAAGTGCTGCTCCAGAGGAATTGTGGAAGTGTGTCCAGAGTCTCATAGGTAAGGACTGTTTTGGAACCAGCTTAGCAGCCTTTGTGTTTCAACACATTTTTTTCTGTTGTTAGAACAAACTAAATTTCAAAAATGTCAGTAAGAGTGTCCCAAGGCCTTGAAGGATCCCGAATAACCACGGGTGATAATCTACATCCCTTTAATTTAACGAGTTTGGGGAATATATAGTGCCATCCAGACGTTTAGACACACCTACTCATAAAAGGGTTTCCTTCATTTTTACTGTTTTCTTCATGTTACAATTTTGCTATTTCATTCTAAAATCATTCTAAAATATGAAAAATAGTCATTTTTTTTACGATACACATGTGCTGAGCACATGATAAGCTGCTGAAAAGTAGCTGTTGTGGGGGTGGGGGCTGGTTGGAGGCCGGGGGTTGTGAGCATTAAAAAAAAATACTAATTATAACTGAATGTTTTGGAAATAAATTCATACATCGGCTTCTCTGTTTAGATTTTTCTTAGAAACACATTTCAGGAATTTAAGCATAAACTTAAGTCTTTCATGTGTTCACCATGATGAAAAATATACATTAAAAATATACATTACATACATTAAGGGAGGTGTGTTCAAATATTTAATTGTACTGTAATGCTGTGTCAGTGTTTACAGATATACATCTTTACGCTACTGCTTTAAGCTATTGATCACGGCAGTAATCATTTATTTGCCCAGAAACACATATTAGAATAAATGGCAATAACATTACTACAATATGTAGTGAATTTAGGGCGTCAAGGAGAAATCTGAAACCAAGCGTGTTCTTCTAACAGCTCACATCATCTCAAGCACTTTTTTGAAAATAAGAAATTGTGTTGATTCTAATGTTGTATAATCTTTTGACCACCAAGATGCATTCACAGTACTGTATGCGCTGCTTGCTCAAATGGACAAAAGTTGGCTGGTGTGCATTTCAGGATCACCCGTTTCCTTGAGAAGCCACAGGAGGGCGTCACTGCATCTCGCCTGGCCAGTGTGGTTTTCTACTGCCTCCGCAAAGAAACGCTATCTTACCTTTCAGACTTCCTGCTCCAGCAGCCATATGTGGAAGACAAGACGTTTGGCAGGTTCTGGGTCAGTGGTCTGTCTGCTCCTGTTCATTCTTAGCAAACAGCACTGTGAACGAGAGTAATCTGACTTTTGAGTGAAATGGTCACTTCAGGGTTTTGTTTTCAGCCTTTAGCTTTTTAACTTTTGTTGCTCTGTTGATGTACTGTTTCCTAGGAATGGCTCGTAAATGAAGAAAAATTGCCAGTATATGGCATGAAGCTGCCAACAGGGTTCCAACTAATTGGACAAGTGGTGGGTACCTGGATGACATGCATTGCCATGACATCAGTTTATCCTGACATCCAACTGGAAGGCTATGTAAGTTAGTTTAAAGCGATAGTTTGGTGAAAAAAAACTAATTTGCCAGATTCTTCCCCTTACCCTGGATGTTGTGGATCATAGAGGTGTTTGGTGTCTGAAGTTTGCTTATTTAGTTCTGCACTGGTGCTACGAGGCTAATGAAGCTGACAAGCGATGGAAGCATGTGCCCCGCCAGTTAGCATTGTGTAACAGCTTCAGACACTTCCCTCAAACCACATTGAGTTTGTTAAGTAATCTCAAACAGACCTGCTTATGTGGTTTCTGATATTGTATGGCACTGTTGTCCTAAACGAGTACGCAATGAAGTTGCATAGCTTAAAAACAGAAGCAGCCATCTTGAAGCCTGAATTTTGTCCTGTCTCTTTAATGCCTGTGTTAATAGGGCCTATCTGACTACACAAAATGGCTTGCGCATTACTCAGCTAAGCAGCAAGAGTCTCCCGCCAAACCTATCACATGTCGTTCCTACGCCAGGTGAGTCACAAAGCATAACACACCCACCACCATGATTGACATTCAGTAGTATCCAGTCTTCATTGTGCTCTCTCTCTCTCTGTCTCTCTCTGTCTTTCTGTGTTTCTCACTGTTTATAGAGTCGGCCTGATGGGGAATCCCTCAGATGGCTTCAACGGGAAAACTATCGCTATGACCATTTCTAACTTCTGGGCCGAAGTCACACTGGTGGAGAGCCAGACTCTGGTAGATGAAAGCAGAAATCATTGTAAAGGCCATGCTAGCGTTTGCAAGCGAATTTTTGCCAATGAAATTACATTATTTTCTATTATTTTTTTCGATTTCTTCCAGGGCGAATACATTTTGTGTGCAAAACTTCACATTGAGTTGCACTTTGATGATCTTTAAAGCTGCACTATAAAAGTTTTTTTTTTTTTGTTAGAATTGAAAGAAGTAGCATTACATCTTTAAGGGTCAGGAGGAAAAATATGTTGGGCGTGCATTGCTTGCTGCCCTGTAATGTCTAAAATAGTAAATAATAAATAAATTCTATTAAAATAAATAATAAAATAAAAGTCAGAGCATGAGGTTGAGTTTTCCAGTGCACGTCATACATCTTTACATATTAATGTCACACGCACAGGCTCAAAAAAGAGGGCCTGACTTGATGTTTAGTTCTTAGGTGCCAAATCAACATTATACTCATTTTGCTTCAAGGCCAAGCAGTTCACGCAGTCCGCTGCAGCTTAGACCTATTTTCTATTCTATCTTTTAGTTTATAAGCTTTTTTTGAAAACATGAACTGTTTTAATGGAATTTTTTAATAAAAATCACATATTAAATAATAAAATACTGAGTAATCCAACATCGTTTGAAAACCACTTCACTTGTAGTTTTTTTTAGCGTTACTACAGACATGTACATTCATGAACTCCCTCTGGTGTAAGTTCTTGACGACTTATAGCGCCCCTTGCTGGAGAAACTTGAGATTACAACACGTGTCTGAATGAGTAATTTTTTCAAAGCCATGCTGACGTGTCTCAATCATTGACGATATCCGATTACCCAGACCTAATGCTGATGAACATATGATGAGTTTTCTTGGAATACTCTTTCAGTGCACTCGCAGTCATCAGATGCATCCGATATGCGTCCAAAACACAACTGACGTTACGAAATGTTCTTATGCCTATAGCATGCAATTGCACATTTCCACCAGTAGTGCTGTTTTTCCTCGACAAATAGCACTTCCGCTCTGGCTGTGTTTATCTCTGAAGTGGCGGGGCTGGAATATCCAGAATAGAGGACTTACACTATATTGCCAAAAGTATTCGCTCGCCTGCCTTCACACGCATATGAACTTCAGTGACATCCATAGGGTTTAATATGATGTCGGCCCACCCTTTGCAGCTATAACAGCTTCAACTCTTCTGGGAGGGCTTTCCACAAGGTTTAGGAGTGTGTTTATGGGAATTTTTGACCGTTCTCCCAGAAGCGCATTTGAGAGGTCAGACACTGATGTTGGATGAGAAGGCCTGACTCGCAGTCTCCGCTCTAATTCATCCCAAATGTGTTCTGTCGGGTTGAGGTCAGGACTCTGTGCAGGCCGGTCAAGTTCTTTCACACCACACACCAATTTACACTTTACACTTGGCACAATGCAGTCAGACAAGTACCGTTCTCCTGGCAACCGCCAAACCTAGACTCGTCCATCGGATTGCCAGACGGAGAAGCGTGATTCATCACTCCAGAGAACACGTCTCTACTGCTCTAGAGTCCAGTGGTGGCGCTTTACACCACTGCATTCGACGCTTTGCATTGCACTTGGTGATGTAAGGCTTGGATACAGCTGCTCGGCCATGGACACCCATTCCATGAAGCTCTCTACGCTGTTCTTGAGCTAATCTGAAGGCCACATGAAG
>JAILXH010084398.1:57952-69791 GCA_023558415.1 Piaractus mesopotamicus | reverse complement strand
AAAAAAAAAAAAAAAAAAAAAAAAAAAAAAAAAAGCTCAATAATGCTCTATAATGTTTATACTAGGGACGCCCTGAAATGGGAACTGTAAGCAGACACCAAAATCCAAATTTTTATTGTACATGTCCCCTGATTTTCATGACCAACGCTGATAAGTATTTAAAAAAAAGGAGGAATTTGCATTACATCTACCTGGATTAGCATTATACAGAAATTAAACAGTTATTTCTAAAGGTTAGTAAAATTAATACAATGCAAATATTTTACCACAGTAACCCAGCATCACCTAAACATTCTGAAGTACAATAAATACATCGGCAACATCCGTCAAATCTAAACATCTATACAATGCTGTTTTTTTTTTTAAGCATTAATACGCTGATACCGAAATGATTCCAATCTCATTGTGCATCCCTATCAATTATTCTATCAACTGTTATTCAAATAATCAACTAAACAAAAACTTACACAATTTATCCTCACTTTTCCCCATTACAGTGCCACCTTCAATCAGTTAGATCTGTGAGACAAGCCATTTCTTCTTTTTATATCGCAACACAACAGAAGCCAAATCGCCCCTGTGCTTCCTGAAGAGTACTGCAATCTGTCACAATAGCCACGTATGATATCATATGAATGGTATAGAGTGGTTCTCAAACTGGTCCTCAAGGATCCCCAGACGATCCATATGTTTGATCTATCTAAAAATGTGTTGCAAGTTTGGTTGGAGCAAAAATCTGGACCATTTAGGGGTCCCAGAGGACCAGTCTGAATTATGGAATGCTCTATGGAATCAATGTTATGTCAGTATAAACCAGGGGTCGGCAACCCATATGTTAAGAAGAGCCAATCTGTCCTATGAACAGAAATTCAACCACCTTGGAAGCCCCAACATTTTATGTCTATTTTACCATTTTGGCCATAAATACATACTCAGTATGTGCTGATGTGCTAGTATAGGATAAAATATATAATATAAACGAAAACGCTGACTTGCTTTGCTCTGCTTTAAGCTTTAGCTCAGCTATAGCCACTTTTCTCGAATCTCTGACAGGATAGTTTTCCACAAAAGCAGAACAGTTTCTTGTAAAATGTCTCTGAACGTTTGACTTCTTAAGAGGCTGAAGTCGCTTCTCATTCGCCAGCTTTTTGTTGGAATTTTCCCGTTCTACCTTAAATGGTGCCTGAGGGGACAGAATGTAACTGCTGCACCATTTAACCCTTTCAACTCCTTGAGAAAATGCACTTTGTCATATCCTTCATAACTTTCATATTTCATAAGCTACATTCAAAAAGTGGGTGTGGTATGAGAGCTGTAACTGTCTTCTTTCCAGTCAAATAGATGGGTGATGTAATTTTAAACCCTTATAATAGAAGAAGCTGAACTACAGAAAAGTCGACCCATTTTTCCACAAATCTGGGCTATAAACTATAAACAGATGGCGTCTCTTCAGTGATAAACACTGTAAAAATTATTTTTATAAAAAAAATACCAAGAGTGTCCAAGATTTTTGGCTTTCAGCAGCAAATTGTAAGCATATAGCGATGTGTGTATGATCATAAAACACATTTTCTGTTAATTTGAGAGGCGCTTTTACAATAAATAAATAAATAAATAAAATAAAAATTTACAATTATTTCATGCAGTTACTGAATAATTTGCCTTACGATTTGGTCATGTAAATTCAGATGGACAAACCAAATTATACCCTGGAGAATTAGAGGTTTAGGTGGAATGAGAATATTCGAACAAGAAGCTGGCGAATGAGAAACTGACTTCAGCTTCACGACTTTGGGTTTGACAGTTTCTCGTTGCAGTGATTACAAATGCGAATAAGTCTGATCATCTCTAAATTGTCGACGTTCGGCTTAAATCTCTCTCTTTGCCTTTTCGTTAGCTACACTAGGCCAGATGCTTATCTGCGTTGCTATGGTTACCAGCAGTCTGCACACCAGCCCTCAGGGTTAAAGGTTGGTGAATTAGCAGTTATACAAGCGCCAGCGTTTCTTAAAACTGTGTTGAACGATCAGCAGAGCTTTATTTTACTGCGAAGGAGTAAATCTAATTCTGCTGTGGAGCCGCAACAGGGCAGCAAAAGAGCCGCATGTCGCTGACCCGGATAGAGACCATCACGGAGCACTTTTGGTGTTAAGTAAGAAGGAGAGGTGTCAATTTATTACACAAAGCCAGAAGTGCTCTATAATGCTCTATGAAGTTAATACGAAACATGCCATTTTATCGCAGCTGCTCATCAAATTTGTCGGTGACTAACTGATTTGGTTGACCAATCGTTGCAGCCCCGTTACCCCTCCTTTTCTCCTTCAAGTGGGTGTTGAAGGACTGTTTCGTCCACAGACCAGCTTTGAAGTGGTGCTCACAAACCTCTGATAGACAACCATTAAAAGATAAGCAGTGGGTAAAGCCAGTGACCGAGAACGCAAGGGCCCGAGTTTGAGAGAAGAAGCTGTGCAGAGCTTCATGTTCAAAAATACATAAATAGTAAATAAAAGTGTATTGGAGGCTTGACAGAAGTAAGAGGGCAAATCTTTGCAGAGGAGATCTCTCATCAGACTTTTACTGGCTGAACCAAACGCGGGGAAACCACCGTAATCTCCATTCAAGGAGAGAGAACGAGTTAAAGGGACCATATCATGAAGTTTTCCCCTCACTTTTCTGAAATAAAAAGAGTTTGATGAAGCACATAAACATTGTTAAGTTTTTAAAAAATACTCCCCGGTCCATACAGCCCGAACATCTAAACTAAACTGTACCCTTTTTTCAAATTCACTCATTTTGTGATGTCACAAATATCAATGTGCTTACATAATCCACCTATTCCGCCTATAGCACTTTAGCTCCGCCTCCTCGCGATGACTTTATGAACAGTTTTTCAAACGGGACTGCTTTCTGAATCCTGCACATAACAGCGTGTAACAGCGCAGTAACAAAAAAAAAAAACAGCCTGTATGGAAAAGTAACATGTAAAATTAATTATGACTATTTTTAGTATATAAAACCACACATAAGTGGATCTAAAATGCAAGAAAACTAGGATATGGGCCCTTTAACCCATGGCTCATAATTCAGCTATTAAATTCATTGTTCAGTAACTATGAAGCTCTGGTTTTAAGAATGAAGAACTGAAGTGTGGACTCATACACAGGCCTTCAGGGCTTAAAGGGGTTAAAGAGGAATTAACGGCATCCTCAGCCCGCTGAGATCAGCAACCTTGGAGCACCTGGACACGTTAATAGACTCAATTAAGGCAATAATTAGTTGAATGGAGCGGTAAAGCTCTGGGGAAATGGTGCAGCCCTCTACAGGGGCCAGTTCTGTCAGGACTGGACAGATATCTAAGACTCAGAGCCGTCCAAAGCCTCATGCAGAAAGAAAAACAGCAAATGAAAGAATGCGACACGCAAAGTGGGGGTGGTAGGGGGGGTCCTGAGGTGGTAGAGGGTGGTGCAGTTGATGAGGGTGGAGTTTTCGACGAGAAAGAGAGAGAGGGGGTCTTCTGCGGCTAGAGCTCTTGATGCATTAGCATCACCAGAGAGAGGTAATTCATCATGTGCTACAGCAGCCCACACTGGCACCACGTGTGGTGTCCGGGAGGGGGGGTGGGTTGGGGGGGGGCGGCTGTCCTGTAAATCAATTAAAAAACAAAAGCTCTCACGCCGAGCTCCAGATTTCTTTAACGAGCCTACGGGAAGCAGCTAATTGGTCGCCGGTCTGCAGGAGGAGGTCTTCGGGTCTTTAGAGGGCTTTCTGGGGTCTTCGCCCCATCCGAAACAGTGGCCGGCATTACAGAGGCCCACAGCGAGGAACATCCGCCTGCATTTTACAGCTCAATCTGCATTGATTCTTTTTTTCCCTCAATTTTATAAACAGGCCGCATCACTGATGGTCTGTGTTTCACTTCAGGTTTTCAACCCTTTAGTTATTAGCGCAAATTAGGTTCAAAGGTAATTACACAAATATATGATTATTACACAGTTAATTACATAAAGAATTACTCACAGTCATATGGTGCCCCTGGCAAGATTAAAATAAATACATATCTTTTACATAGAAAAAACACTTAAAGTACAATTACTGTTTATTTGCGGAAAATCTACATAGAGGACACATGTAGATTTGTTTTATACTATAAAATGGCTAATGGCTAATAAAATGTCTATAAAAAATGTCTATAATAAAATGTCTATTATAATAAAATGTCTATATTTGCAGTGAAGACATCCGGTTCCTGTCAACACAAGCAGGATTTTTGTCATAAAACCGATTTTTTAAAATATACGCAGTGTGTTTTAAGGCAAACCTTCTTCTTGATTTTCCTCTACTTTAACATTATAATATTTTTAGAATATATAACTATTATACACTGTAATAATGCCTGTTTACTGTATGTGTGTCAAACTTAACTAAAACCACTAGGTCCCCTGACCACTGCTGTTAAGAAATCTGTAAGTATCTCTAAAATGAACCATTTCACATCGAAATGCTCTTAATAACTTTGCTTACATTGTTTGAATCATATGAAATTTTTGGAAAATGGGGTGGAATTTCCCTTTACACATTCAAAAAACTATCCAAATGAAACTACTGAGCCTAGATGCAAAAACAAAAACAAAAAAAATGCAGACGACGTAGTCATACATGATGTGACGAACCCTCATTTCACTCGCCACACCAGGAAGGTCAGACAAATATCTTGCGAGATACGAGGGGGGGGGGTGCTGGGGGGGGAGGTTTGCTGGCTAGAGTGTACCGCAGGGACCCGATTCATTTCTCATCAACGGCGGCAGATGCGGCACACCAAGGTTACTTTGCATTCGCTGCATACTGGGGGTCACCTTATGAGGTCCACCTCCCCTACAAACCCCCCCCCCCGCCCTCAACACCCCAACACACTCACATACACACACGCAGCCCCCGGTGAGGACGACACAGCGATCATTGGTCCCCTGCGGACAGGAAAGGCACTCGGATACGCCTCAGAGGGCAGTCGCCGTTGACAACAGCCTATCCCTCTTCACCCGAGAAAATATATATAAAAAGATTCCCCAATTCCAGCGGACAGGGGGCCTAGCCTTTCCAGCCCATGCAGATGGGGAGGGGGGTGGTTGTAGACTAAGGCAGGCAGGCAGGAAAGGTGGGGGACTGGGAGGTGGGTGGTGGGGGGGGCAGGTTGTCAGTCTCCTTTCTCAACATGTGCGGAAGGTACAATCAGGTCAATTCAATTCAAAGCCGATGCGACAAGCTAATTTTCCAGCCCGGTCATCTGCGGCCGCCTCTGAAGAGAGGCTGACATTGACAGTAGTCATTACAGTGACACCGGCTCCAACCTGAGGAAAGGAAGAGGGGAGGAGAGGAGAGAAAGAGTGCGGACAGGACACTCTCCGAAGGGGCCAGAGCGACAACCCAGCCCCCCTCCTTGTCCGAAAAAAAGAGAAATCTCCAGCCAAGCAAGAAACAGAGTTATATGCACATATCACTTCTGACTCCTCGGTTACAGCACTGGGATAGAGTTTGTGCTAAAAAAAAAATAAATAAATAAAAAGCAAACTCTTACTGGCCACTAGCTTCAGAGACGTGGCTTACTGGCCATTAGCACTGGAGACCTGGCTTACTTTGAGGTTTTAGCATCCTGAAAAAGTGCGAAACTTCTGCCTCTCCTGCAAGTCAAGGCAAAGATGAGCTTCTGAAATGCTCAAAGTCTGTGCCTCAGACCTTTGGTTCACTCCATACATCTCCAACCCGTGCTCAACCCACTACTGCCACCTAGTGGACAGATACAAGTTTGGTGAAAACGCTCCAACCAAATCGAGCACACCAAGCGCCACACATACTCTTCCAAAACTGATGAAGTCTTTGATGAAAGGAGCCAAAGGATACAAGATTTCCTCTGTTAATTATTTGTCACAGGCATATTACTGTATTCAAACTGGCACAAACTCAGCTGATTAAGACAAGGCTGAGGTAGGGAAAACAATAAAGCTCAGCCTAATTACTCCACCCCCTTCAGCTGAGGACTGGAAAACATTTAATAAAGAAAAATGTCAATAGACTGGGTGACACAATGACAAATACATTAACTATTCCCATGAATATTTGATGGCTTATCTTGACAATAATGTGAAATATTACCTTTTTCCTAATTGACAGTCATCTAATGAAAGAGACAAAAAGCACTGGCAGACATTCTGAGTGAAATAATTCCTAGAAGCGGAGCAGATTATTGCTTCTTTAATAGCCAGGAAGAGGAACATAAACAAGCGCAATATTTATTGGTCTGATCGAAGACCCGGTTAAATGAATCGTCATATCAGCGTGTCACTTAAAAACGTCAAATCTGCACATTTTAGATTAACTTCACAAATTGTGGATCTCAAATTGAATTTGGGGGTAATTTTGAGCTATTAACACATTTTACTAAGGGATGTTATTAATTCAGAAAATAATACTAATAAGAAAACTAAATTTTCTACAACATGTGCAACAACTCAAATATTTTATGGAAAAGTAACCATACAATGAATATTTTCCAAAACCAGCCTGAAAAAGATTGTAAGAACGTCAAGTTTCACTACAAATTAATTTAGTAACTTCAGTAATTTGAAGACAGGCTCATATATGGACCACATTACATGACTTACATACACTAACTGATGTTGAAAACGCAAGATCCCACATATAATGACTGATTACACTCATTTTTCTACTCTACTGCCCTTCAGCCATTTGCCTAGAATAAAATACTTTCAGATTTTGCTCATGAATCTGTGGCCCGATCAACGGCCCCCATCTCCCAGAACCTGAGATCTCGCAGAACTTCTCCTGAACTAAAAGGGAATTTAGACGAAAATGGCAAGACGCAAATTACTGAGCTGGTTATATGTGCATTTAACTGCATAAAAGTGAAAGAGAGTCTTTCATTTATTTTCTTTACAATGACGATTAGGATAAAGTCTTCCATCCTTCAACACTCTCAGAAAAAAGGTGACTGGAGTGGACCCAACAGGAGTGCGGCTTCAGTACCTTTAGCTAGTGAACAGGATTTATTATATTAGATTTTTTTACGCTGCACTGAATCCATTAAAATAGTCATGACTCCGCGCTTCAATTTTAACAATTTACATTTTTTTTTTCTTTCAATTTATTGTTCTATTTTAAAAACGTTAATTAATAAAATGGTACAAATATGTACCCCTCCTCTGGGAAAGTGAATGACCTGCACCTTTAAAACTTATTTAAGGTACAAAATTGAACCATTGGTGTACCTTTAAGGGTACATTCACCCTGTTTGTCATAAAATTCTAAGCGTTCATTCAGATTAAGAGGCCACAAGTCACCAAAATATAAAATCACAAAAATCACACTAAAATATGAAGGGCAGTTAGAAGGTTTCCAAGTTTATACAATTCTCCTTTATTCTTCTGGCTGACATTACTGGACACAAGACTGAAAATTGCAGGGAAAAAGTTCAGAGAGTAGAGGCTGGGAAACTCAGCGCCCCTGTGTCTACCACTCATCCGATGAAACTGCTGGATCAAATCACTTAGACTGTCGTTTCATGTCTCATACTTGCATATTCGGATAAACTTGATTTGTCACTTGTTGTCACTTTGTTGTTTGTTGCTAAATCACAGTTACAAGTCGCCTCCTTCCACAGGAATGTTCAAGTTCAAGCCTGTCCTTCTGTCACGCTGTTAATATGAACACAGGGTAAAGAAAGACATTAAAAAATAAATGAAAATATTTTAAAAAAAAAGAAAAGAAATTAAAATTGGCTCTGAGGCTCTAATATTGCTACTAACAACACAGACAGAACCTCTAAGCCATAGATGTCTCAATCCGGTGTCTGAAGCTTGAGAGATCATCTGATTGGCTGCATTGGGGGAAAAAAAAGAAACTGTAAAATAACCAACGAATATAAACTCTGAAGTGAGAAACTTGAGGATGGTTTTCTGGACAAATGTCAAGTCTAGGGTGGCCTTCCTTGATTTCGCCTGATCTAGTAGCTATAAGGATTTTGCATGCTAGGGGGCAGTTGTGGACTGGAGGTTAGGGAACCACCCCTGTGACCGGAAGGTCACCGGTTCAGTCCCCTGAACCAACAGTACGTGACTGAAGTGCCCTCAAGTAAGGCACCTAACCCCCACCTGCTCCCCGGGCGCTGCGGATAGGGCTGCCCACTGCTCTGGGTAAGTGTGCTCACTGCCCCCTAGTGTGTGTTCACTAGTGTGTATGTAATGTTTCACTGCACGGATGGGTTAAATGCAGAGGTGAAATTTCTCCATTGTGGGACTAATAAGGGTCCCTTAATCTTAATCTTAGTCAGCTCTGCTAATATATTCAGTGGACTACAGATCAGGCAAAATCATGGACAGCAGATATAAAAGCAAGCCTTGTTTAACTTTTCGAAAGCAGCCTTTGACTAAATTTCTCCATCCTAGTCTAGGAGGACTTACAGAACACCAGGTACTACTGTAATCTGCCACAGTGGAAAGCTAATACAAAAGAACTTGATGAGACCCAGAAAGAAGACGGGACTATAAAAGTTGCCACTGATAACACTGGTTATAATTATCTTTAATGAAATGTTAATATCAGTCTTTAAAAGCTCCTTGTCAAATGGGTTTGATTACAAAAGACTCATAAAAGTTAGCTTCCTGTGCTCTGTATGCTGTGGCTGGATTTGGGCTGGAGGGCAATTTTTTTAAAAAGGGATAAACAGCTCCTCCTGCTGGCCTCATAGGGCCACTGCATCACAGTCTCAAAGCCATGTCAATGGCAGCTTATCAGAGCCCTTGAAATTGGGTGCAAGAGGGCATTATAAAGCTCCTTTTACCCATCTCCAATGTGCTGCCAACAGCTAGAAACCTTTTAAAACCTGATTTCCACACCTGATCACTGAGCAGAGTAAAGGACAGCTGTATATGGCTATAGAGTCTGAATAAGTTGTGACAGCAGAGGCTAAAAGGAGCCAATGAAGTCTTGGGTGTAACTCAGTGTAGTTTAGTCTGAAGTCTGTATATGATAACTGACTGTGAGCAGCCTTGCTAGCATACTGTAACAGAACTAAGTCTTAGACAGTTACATAAATCATACTCGCCCTTTAACTCAAACGTGATTGTGTAATTTTGTTTTACTTTTCTTTAGATATAATCTTGATTGTTTTTGTCTCTAATGATAATAGAAAGTTAGTTTAAATCATTTAACACTTTCTATTAAGACTACTATTTTGTCTCTAATGATAAGCAATTTTACTTTAATTTCAAAATGCTGTATGTCCATTTCTGAAAATATTAATATAGTAACATATTATGATTTAATAATATTGCACTTATGTTTCTTATATGTACAAACACCACTCCAAACACTGTAAATTATGAATAAAAAAAAATGAAAAGTGCATTTTAAAACTAATGTCTTTATTTATTACGGGGAAAATTTTAGCCACAAAGCTAGTTAAAGAGGGAATCTGCCCTGAAACTGGAGTTTAGTATGTTTTTGTCGTGATATGCAGCATTTTGTGTTGCAGCCTTCATCAGTTTAGAGAATTCACAATTTTATATTTCATGTTTTCATTCATCAGCGCTTTCAGAACAATGCTCAGCATTACACAAACACATCATACAACCACTGGGGATCCTGACTGCTAGCCTAGCCACTGACCTATAAGCTAATAAAATTAACCAAGCTAGCTTTAGTGTAACTATTTGAACAAAACAGTATTTCTCTCTTTATTTATGACTATTTATTCTGACATTCACATGGACGTCAGAGACAATATCAGCCAGAGAAAAGAAGCCAAAGTGAGGTCAGATATCCAGACAAATTCCTTCTGCATTTGAAACTGGAGCAGTTTATTTTCTTGGGTGATCTGAAGAAAACTGTTAAAGAACTGTATAAATCTGTTTGTTCTTGTTTTTTTATTTGGTTTGATTTTGTTGGTTGTGGTGATGTTTCTTTGTTGATTGTTTTGTGTGCTGCCTTCTTGGCCAGGGCTCGCTTCTAAAATACATTTTTAAAGTCAATGTGATTACGCCGGTTAAACAAAGGTAAAATAAAAAAATAAATAAAAATAAAAAAACTTCAAAACAGCCCATCCCCAAAAAACCAAACTTCCCCACACTTTCAACACACAGTATCAACGGAGGAAAATCTCACTCTAGAGATCACTACAGCATTGCTGTAGGATGTGAGTAAGAATGTTTACAACAGATGTACTGTTATAGTTCTCATTTTGGTCAGCATCCCTTTAAAATATTCTACCTCTTAATGCCAAGAGAACAACTAGCCTGGCAACAGCAAACTCTGTAAGGCTGAGGCGTTCCTAGATTACACCTCTGCATGTTACACTGTGGTTTGGCTTCCCAGTCAGGGTCTAAGCTTAATCCAGGACTCTACTTTTCCCTTTCAATGGCATCTCCTTTCAGGATTGTGTGCAGTCCGGTATCAGGCTTAACCCGTCAGGAAAAACAGCCCTGTATACTGTTTATTTAATCATTAGAGCTCACAGATGTGGCTGAAATTCAACATGATAATTACAAAAAGTGATGAACGGCTTCACGAAGGCTCTAAATAAAGTCGTGCGAAGTGTTAGTAAAATTAGAGACAGTAGAAGATTAATAAACTTGTTGGATGAAACTCAAACAAACTATAAGGAGGTCATGGACTTACATGGATGACTTTGTAGAAGTAAGCGTACTGGCGCGCCGTGTTTTTGTACTGGCTCAGGACGTCCTGAATGGCCTGAGTGGCCAGCAGGTGGCGCACTTCCTCCTCCTCGAAGTACAAAGGGGTGTCGTACTCACTGGGCAGGGTCTTGATGTAGGGCAGCCAGGGAGAAGCTGGGTTTGCCCGCTCGCAGAGCAGGTGGAGGGCGAGAGTTACGTTGCCCATAGCTTGCAGGATCCGGTCCTGGCTGTATAAAGGGCCTGTAAATTTATGGATAGAGTTTGGGAAACGTGAGCTTCACTGAGGTGAGATAATGCCATATACCAGGGTCATATACATACACACACACACACACACATTAACTGGATGTTGTCTATATGTCGTCTTTTATAGGTGAGGTTTATTACTGTTTATTTGCCGAACTTGAACTCCCTTACCGATCAGGCATAACATTATGACCACCTCCTTGTTTCTACGCTCATTGTCCATTTTATCAGCTCCACTTACTATATTTCAGGCATAACATTATGACCACCTCCTTGTTTCTACACTCATTGTCCATTTTATCAGCTCCACTTACTATATAGTTACGAGCACTTTATTAGGAACACCTCTTTGTTTCTTCACTCATTGTCCATTTTATCAGCTCCGCTTATCATATAGGTGTATTACAAAGACTTTATTTGTAAGCAGCAAAATTCTAGATTTTATTTACTATTACTTATATATGTATATACATATATGCAATTAGTTCTACAATACAGACTGTAGTCCATCTGTTTCTCTGCATACTTTGTTACCCCCTTTTACCCTGTTCTTCAGTGGTCAGGACCCCTATGGACCCTCACAGAGCAGGCACCTCCTTGTTTCGACGCTCATTGTCCATTTTATCAGCTCCACTTACTATATAGGTGCACTTTGTAGTACAATTAGTGTAGTCCATCTGTTTCTCTGCATACTTTGTTAGCCCCCTTTTACTCTGTTCTTCAGTGGTCAGGACCCCCATGGATTCTACGCTCATTGTCCATTTTATCAGCTCCACTTACTATATAGGTGCACTTTGTAGTTCTACAGTTACAGACTGTTCACCAGTGAGCAGAACTTTAGGGTTTTCTGTAACTTACTATATAGGTGCACTTTAGTTCTACAGTTACAC
>JAILXH010084394.1:2558-23485 GCA_023558415.1 Piaractus mesopotamicus | reverse complement strand
GGAGTTAGAGGGGACGGAGAGTGTAGAGGAGGAGAAATTGATCAATTTAAAAGGATCGCGGTGAGTCAAAAGCTAACACTTTTAATTGGTGCACGTAAGCCCTAGATTACCTACGGATGCATTTGAGCTTAAATTCATTTGGTCAAGATATGATATTAAACAATGATACAGTCATATTATAATAATATATTTTTAGCATTAACATATAAGCCGAATACTGAGCATTTTGTGTAATATTTAATATCTGATACTTTCTGAGCTAAACAGCACATTTTGAACTAGGTCTACCTGCAGATGCATTATAGACACTTTAAGCTCATTGATGCAAATCAAATGTCATATAATGTAAGATTAGTATATTAAAATATGATCATCAAAATTACAAGTCAATTACTGAGCAAATTCTTACAATTAAACTAATAATGAACATTAGATCATTTCCCAAAGTTAAATAAACACTTTTTCTGGAGTATGTTAGACCTACCTGTAGATCAGGGGTGCCAAAACTTTGTCTTGGGGACAAAAGCGCAGTGTTTGTTATAGGCCGAATACCAGCAAAACAATATACTTATGTATGAATAAAGTAGTTTGGTTCCAAATCAAGTTTTTAAAATGTATTTTATAACAACACATTATATTTTGCCTCTAAAACACATAAATGTACAATTTTAAAATTAGTAATCGAATAAGTTATATACTATAAAAATAAGTTCTCTCATTAGCTGAGAGGGTGAGGTTAGGGAGACTTTGAAGCGGACCAAATCAAACGTCCACACTAGATTTTTATTTAATCTAATCTAATCTGTCATAGAATGACAACATGAAGACGAAGCAAAGGCATATGTTTTTGGGTAATATTTTATATTAGATCAAATCCAAACAGATTGGAAATTCAAATTTCAGTTTAGAGAGGCTCTCAAAACAGTGATCAGCTAAATGATTGAATAGACTGCGGCTGAATTAACACTTAGCCTGATCAGGATGCTCCTTTGTCACTCTGTATATTATTTACCATCATGTCCAACAGGTCTGAGCACACACCAAGTTCTCCATCAGGCTGAATGTTCCTACAGCAGTGTCTCCAGTGCTGTTTAGCTGGTTCTTCTTTCTCTCACAGTATTTGAGTTGGTGCCTTTTTAGTGCAAATGGTTTGCGATTCCATTTCCTTTGCATGGGTCGCAACATGCTCGTCACCCCGAGCAGGACTTGTAATGCATATCTGAGCAATTACTATTATTATTACAGTGATGTGCTGACATCATGTTAAGTTTTGTAAAGTTAAAATATAAACAAGAAATACACAGTAATGTTTGCAAATATATTCCGTAACAAATTTCACTATGAAGTGTGCAGCGATTACACAACGCTTTGCCTGAGGGATGGCATGCCAGTCTGTCCTCTTCATTGCTCAGATGTTTGGTGCGACTGCAGAACAGCGAATAAAAGTCAAAAAAACCCTCTCAAATATATTTGCCATTTTATTTGAGCTCATGTGGGAAACACTTTCAACATGGACTGCAGCGTATGACAGGATGGTGGTTTAAAAAACACACAGGCAAATGACTAATAATAATAATAATAATAATGATAAAACAAGGGCACAAACACACATAACTGGAGATGTTTCAGATATTATATCCAGTTTATACATTTTAAGGCTCAGGTATGCCACTCTAGGCATGGACAATTTGGGAAATGACTTAAAAATGTGACGTTGGGCAGCAGTCACTTAGACTCTGAATAGTGACGAATGTGGTCACAGTGCCAGTCTTCATTCTTGGAAAAAAACAAAACAAAAAACAAAACAGTGAAAAGTCCCCACATCGCCTTTCAGTCAGTAAATTTAAGGGTAAAACATAAAAAATGTACACATAATTCAAGTAAAAACAACATGTTTCTTTCTAATATGCATGGTCTACAAAGCGAATGGGTGCATCATTCATGTTCTCATTCGGATGAAGTACGTTCAACATGGAGCACATCAGAGGCAGGGGAGGGGTGACAGGACCAGGACGTGGTGACTGGCGGCGTGAACAGCACACCTATTGCATGGTTAAATACTGTGTGCTCATTCGGATAATCTAGTATTATTATTATTTTTTCGCACTGAGCAGTATTCTAATAAATAAAATGCAGGTATTTGTACCAGTACTATTGTCAAAACTCTTGTCACATACATTCTTCTCCCTTTAGGAGGAGCACGCAGGGTAGACTGAAATTTACACCGTTGTCATAGAGTATGTCCTAAAAGGTATATATATCTTTTGTTCTCTTTACAAAAAAAAAAGCAGTTGTTCCCTTGTCATGCAATATCAGTGATCCAATGCTTGACCAGGCTGCCCGGTAATTCAGTAAGCGTGTGTTGGAGAGTGTGAGCGTGTGTGTGTGTGTGTGAGAGGTTACTCCAGCGGTGCTCAGATGAAGAGTATCCATTGGTTTATTTGTGGTGCTGTTTCCATGGGCGACTTCTCCAAAGCGTCCTTCATTCTGCAAGGTGTAGATGTGACATTTCTCCCGGAAGTGAGAAGAGGCACTAATCCTAAAAATATATGGACAAAAACATATTACTATAACCCAAGACTTTATAAGAGAGGCCCAAACCCGACCCCAAACTGTTAATTTGAGACCCGATCCGACCAGCCCGACTGGTAAAGCTAAATTTAAAACCTGAACCTGACCCAAACTCGCCCCATGCACTAAAAGAGACGGATTATCACAGACACGTTTTCACAGATCTTTGCCTTGTTAAGAAGCACTTGAGTTGATCAGCAGAAAATGGCATGCATTCCATACCACAAACTGGTATTTTACACATCTGTAATACACTGACGGTCTTTAATATCAGTATATTTTTATATAATTGCCAATTGTTCCTGCCAGAGAACAGCACCCACCCTCCACTTATCAACTGTTAGCCCCACTGTGCTAAAGTTTCTCACTGCTGCTACTACTGTAGACACTCTTTGGGTGAACCTAACAAGCAAAAGGAAAGACCCACTGTGATCTTTCACCAACCCAACACATCCCTCTCATCATCCATGGAGTGACTGAGACTGATGTACTGCTGAACTTCATTTCCTATTTCATTCAGGGGCACGTTTACCTCCAGAGATATTCCAAATGCAGCTGGAGATTATAACGTTACAATGATGAGAGAGCAAATGAGAACGAGAGTGCACAAGCAAGAAAATGCAAGAGAAAATGGGCCCGAACCCCAAAACCCAATATTGGGAGCAGACCTCTAGGACTATCGCAATTTTCTATAGTCACTATGAAGGAGATTTATGGAAAAGAACTATGGAAATGGTCACCACACCATTTTTACCACTTTACCAATACCAAAGCACGACACATGACCGCATGCGTCATGTGCCTCCGAGTGCTTTGTGTTAATGATGGCGATTACACAGTACAGGTTAATAAAACACTGTAAGGCCATATGTATACAGCAATACCAGACATTTTTAAAGGCATGCAGAAAGTTTGGCTTTATTAGTCATCTGAAAAGCAAAGACTCCCAAAACATGCTTCCACTTAGACCACAAGATTTTGACAATAAGAAATATTGTAAGCTAGTCCTATTTATGGTAACAATACATTTCTGTGAATAACTGCTCTGAGCCATTACTTCAAATATATTGTAAACGTTACTAGGGATGCATGATCGGAATGTTTTCTTCAAACATGCCATCAACAATTCATTAGTTTTACTTTTGGCTAAACTGTGTTGCAGTTTTATAATGTATGTAATGTAAGGCAGGTTAAGTGCACTCACGCTGCATTTAAATAGTGCTGCTACCAAAATTCGTTGTAACATATTTATGCATGACTCTTTGTGCTAATTAGCCAGTTGCTTCACTGCAGCACTTTATTTATTTAAGTCATGTTATTTAAATTTAAGAGTTTAAAATGCCCATTTAGCCCAGTAAAGAGTAAACGTAATTTATATTACAACTTTAGCTAATAGGATGTGCTAGTGCGTTTCAGGTGTTCATTCAGCTCACGTGTTCATTTAGCCCACACAGGCAGCCAAATCGGCTGTAAGGAAATCGTAAATGGCCATATAAATTCATGATCAATGCATCCTCAAGCATTACCATCACAATTGTTTCAGACAATAAACTGCAGTACTGCTTACGTCCAGGAGAGTGCACTATACTCTTTCAACACTGATTCATAAAAGGCAGTGGATCTGAGAGCGAAGGTTTATTTCGGCACCGGCTTTAAAACCACACGTTCATTGCTTATTGTCAAAGCAAAACAAAATAAAACAAAGAAAACCAAAAACTGGTTAGTGCACAGATTACAGCACTTCATTTAATACATGAAGTACAAACATCAGACCGTCTTGAGAAGAACATGTCTGAATGGGGTACAGATGCATAAGACAAAATATACACAGCCAGTGCAGCCCAGGGGTTAGAATGCCGGCCAACAGCAGCTCTTGGAGCTTTGGACAATTAGCGAAGCGGTGGATCAATTTGCAGTTAGCCAAGTCGAACAGAGCCATGACTGTCTCTTCCCTTACCTTCATCACTCCTCGCCCTCTTCTGGTGTGATTTCAGTCTCTTTGTGGACCACTACTTTGGTCACTGACATGTCGGGGTGCTGCTCTTTGGCTTCTTTAATGGCCTGAGCCAGGGCCTGGCCCCAGTGGCACCCCATAACGGCAAAACAAAGAGGTGTAGGGATGGCAACGGTGAGAACTTTGTATTTAAAAAATGATCAAGTGGATGTTTTTTATACTGAGGTGTGGAGAAAGTGAATGCTGGAGAGTGAAGAGTATTATCTGTTTCTGTTCATTAAGAGCTGGTGGTCACCAAACTAACTGACAAACAATACAGAGAAATGATAAAAGCGCAGTAGACCTAGTAGTAGTCAACAGGTCACAATCAAGAGCGAATATTCTGTCAAGTGTTAAAACTGCTTTTAGCCTGGCCAACAGCTAAAGTAGCTATTTTACTGAACTGATGGTGTGATTCTCACCTCATCATGGTCAATGTCTGCATCCCCCGAGATAACAATCCTCTTCTCAATCCTTGTTTCTGAGATGCCTCCTTTCACAGTCTGACGGAAAAGCGAAGACCAGACTCAGTAAACACAGTAGAACATTTAGAGTAAACCAAAACACAAACATCAAATGTAGGGATGTTACTGATTAACCTAAAAACCTATTATGAATGTTCCATCAATGCTTTCAGTTAAAACGTTCATTTAATTTCTGATAAACAACTGATATTCGAATAGGCAGATTTTTCATTCATTTTGTTTTTGAATTGTACACATATGTGCCAACAGTGAAAGAACCGGTGATTACGACATATAGCAGTGATTACACCATCTTAAATGTGGTTTACAGCACTACTACAACTAGGATGATTTTGTTTTAAACATCATGTTGCTTCTGTTGAGTGTAGCCTTAAGCTAAAGCCTGCAAATGTATTTTATAGCTAATGTTAGCCTTTGTACTTATCCCTATGACAAAAAAGTTTAAAAGCTACAAGCTGCCAAATTTATGTTGACTGTTGTTTAAACTATGCAAACAAACTTCAAGCTAGCCCCAGTCAGGCCACGCCACCATTAACTTGGGCTAATAATAATAATACTACGTGGTAAATGATGCTTATACTCTAAGACATAATGACACATCGAGAACTCTGAGATTGAATTAATAATTACCGAGTTCGAACTATCCCAACATCTATAACATTTATAGAAATGTAGCAATAATCTAAGTTGTAGAATACTGACTTAGCCCTGTTAACACCTGGTAAAATCCGTCTCGTGATCTGAACGTAAGCCAACAGCGAGATATAGAGTTACACCTGGCACTCCTCTGTGTTCTCGAATGTGTCACCACTCATGATTGTATTTTGTGATTGGAGGAAGCGTACCATGCTGGTTTACTAAGTCAGTCCCTCACTGTGTTTGTTAACAGACTAAAATGTGCCACAATTCCAGGCCCGTCACAATCATGAAATTTTAGCTGACAATTAATTGCTGTATAAATAATTGCGATGACCATTTTTACCATTTTGTACTTTGCTTTTTAAAGTACAAACCTAAAGTGGCTGAATTGGCTGAGTAGCTATCTTGCTTCCCTAAGACTTTTGTTGATACCAGGTGAAAACGGGGCCATAGCCTGAATTTCACTGGAGTAGATATGATTACATTGTAGTTTGACTACTGACTTAACCTAAAACTGACAAATCAAGCTTAACTGCTGACATAGTTTGATTAGTTTTAAGAATGCCTAATCAATCTAGAAAATGCCTTTTTTATTAATTTATCAGGAGAAAATAACTTACATGTAAAACAAATAACCCCTTTCCTGAACTGGTCGGAAATCACTACATGTTCTGACCATACTGTTATTCAGAGATTAGGCTAACTACATGACTGTGCACAGTGCTTTACCACCACTGCATGCCAAAGCACTGGAATAGGGAATTATCTAACTGACGACATAACCAAGTCACTAATTGTTGCTAGAAATCAGAAGAAAAAGGTATTTTACCAGCTTAAAGCACTGTAATGCACTGTGACCCTTCTGTGCTCGTCAGCATATAGCATTCATTATCTGCCACCATTCACCAATTATTCTGACTTCCTAATCCCTTAAACTACTAAGAAATCACTACTGAAGGTACGGCCATACTCTTATGAGAGTGGAGGGAGAAATTCTGAACCTTAAAGTTTAAATAAGGTTAATAAAGAGTTAATGTTTCATCATGCCTCACTGGAAATTTCTCTTGCACTCACCATGTACAGTTAAGTAATTACAAAGGAACCCTATTGAGTAAAGGAAGTAAGTACAGAAGCAAGTTTTGCAGGCTGTACCTTAGTGATATGTGTAGTGGTGGTTGTACTGGTGGTCTCAGATGTGATGGTCTGAGCACTCATTAGAATCCCTGGCTCTGCATCGCCATCCGTGTCACCCTGTCAACAAGACAAGCACAACAGCGTTACACTGTGTCTGACAGGCAGACAAATTAGTTTCTCAGATAGGTGCTACTTAACTGCAAGAAAAACTGACATTTGTATGATGCATAACTAAAAGAAAAAAAAAAATGCACCCAGACCTTTTCAATTTCCATTAATTTATACATTCATACATCAACAAAACCATTTCAATAAAGAAACACACAGTGACAGCTTGTCTAAACAGACAAATCCAATCAAGAAAAGGAGAAAACATCTGATTTGGGCATGAAAGCCTGCTAGGTAAATGTCTCCGTATGTGCGGAGCACGTTGTTTTTCAGTGGTAGATTGCAATTATTTTTTTGTAATGTTTTGTTTTGTAATGCAGAGACAGGCAGGGCAAATGAAACTGGTGCAAAAGGCTTAGTAAATACAGCTGAGAAAGCTCCAGTTCCACATGCTGATTAATTGTATTACACCCAACTTCAGAATGCGCGTATCCTATCTTTACAGCCATTCAATTTTTTTCCTTTAGTAAAATGCTTTCTCTGTGCTGTCGTCACAGTTATTAAGTAAAGAACATCTGACAAAGCCATACTCTTTGCGTCATGACCTGCCCTTTTGAGCAAGAAAAAAAAAAAAAGGAAAATATTTCACACTTTAATCGCCTTTTATCGTTACTGAGATGACACAAATAACAATAAGCTCTGATCTGAATGTGTGTGCATGCTTATTCACAAACTATCGCAGTGCATCCAACGTTAAAAGCAGCATCGTGCTTTATTTATATAATCAAAGAAAACACAGAAGGCCAGATGTGTATGCTATTAGATGAGTGATGCGACTACAATATCCAGCCGTAATGCATCTGAATTTAACGCACGGTTAGGCAAACAGTGTGTAGCCCCGCCCAGGAAACTTCCTGCTTGAGAGGCGCAGGGTTTAAAAGATGCAGTGAAAAATCAAGACAATGACTGCAGAAAATGAAAGTTCAGTAAAAATTCTTTTTCACCAAAACATTCTACAGAGTTTATGAAACGATGATGCACTGTGTGCACAGCACATTTTGTGCTTCTCCTGTGCTTTCATCTGGTTCAGATAGCTTGAACAGTGTTACATATGGGAAGCATTCTTTAAGCATGTGTTTAAGGCTTGTGCCTCTATCTATATGCTGTGTCTGCTGCCACTGTTTAGAAGTCTCGCGACATGTCTTTTGAGACCCTAATGCAAATTTACACCTGGTTTTTAAAGCTTCATGTGAAATATCTCTACCTACTTTTTGCACAATCCTCCCATGTTCTGTGAGACACACATGAGGAAGAGAAGCGCATTATGTGTCATGTAAACTGTGTGCCAGTTATGTACATAACATGCAGGCAGAATGTGTCTGATTTGTGCATGAAACTGGTGCAAAAGGCTTTGTATGCATGGCCCAGCACGCTCCAATTCCACATGCTGATACATTTTACAACACTCAATTGGACATGTGTGTATCCTACTCTGGTTTTCAAGTTAAAATGGGACATTGCAGAAGTCTCTGAATGTATTGGAGAAAATTCATTAGAAAAGAAGGAGACAGAAGAGCAATCTTCGCTAAATATTCTGACATCATGACAATGAAACAACAAACACAATAAAGATAGTTCTACAATTCTCAGACTGTACATATATATGGAGGAACCACACTATCTTAGCTTGCTAAGTAGGAGTGTGTACCTGCAGGGCCTCGTATGTTATAGTCTTCATTTCTGTGTGGATTACTGGCATTTCCCGCGTCACCAGCCTCTCAGTTTCCGACAACGCACCGCTGAAGGTTACAACCTCTGTCTGTAGCAGCGAGGACAGCTGGAGATGGAGCGAAGAGCAGAAAATGAAGATTCTGAAGGATTTATCTCCTTCTTTCTCAAACCCCCCCACCCAGCCCTCACATTATATCACATGTACATTCCAGGCATGGAACAATAAAGCCCCATGAAAAGCGCCATTGTCTTTCTCCATATGCACGCACACAGACAAACACACACACAAAGCTCTTACTTACAAGAATGAAGACAAACACACAGTTATGATGTATGTTATTTAGGGCAAGGAAGCACAGATACATACAAAGTAATGGATTCTCAGCAATCTAACTCAGGTAATTTACGAAAGATATACTGTATGCACAGCAACTACTGTGCTTGCATATTGTCTCATTATGAATAAACACCCAGTAGTTATTAGAGTGATGTTATTCTCCATGTTATTCTAACAGGCTGTTATTAGAGGTCACACATTACTGATAAACAAAACTGTGACTAAAATGTATGCAACCACACACATACGGTACTGTACAAGAGACCACCTTTCGTTTATTCAATTTTCAAAACTGCCATGCAGTTAAGAAAAAAGCAGAAAGTGTATATTTAACAGAAAGCCTCAACAACTAAATTGCCTTCATTACAGCTTCCATTCTTTCTGGGAGACTTGCTTTCGCGATATTTTTCCAGCACCTCTAAATTTCAGTCTTAGACGTTGGTTGCATTTTCTGCTTCTCATGATCCAAATATTCCCAAACACATTCAGTGATGTTGAGGTCTGGAATCTGGGGTGGTCAGTACATTGTTCTGAGCGCACCAGCAGCATCTTTGTTCGGTTTACAATGTTTCTTCATTTTGTCCTTTTCCTTCTCTCAGTAAAGTCTTCTTGAAAGCTACACTTCTTTACATTTTGAATGGAAATTAAACAAATGATGGGTGGTTTCTGACTTGCTGTACATGTCAATCTCCTGATCTAAGAAATGATGGTTCCAAGAGTTGCACAAATACATTCACCATAGAAAATAGTTCGCTATGGAATACACAGCTTGTTCAAAAATGTAAAAGTCAAATAACGAATAAAGCTTTAATATGACTTTATACTGATATGAGTATAGATCATATTCAGATTTAAGCTGGTGGCTGCACTGTTTCTATCTGACTTCAGTCTGCATTACTGGTTACTGCAGAAAGAATCCCTGCTGATCTCTGCCCTGCTGTGCCTTCTCACATAGTTATAGGAATATATTCAAAGGAGCTGAAGGAGAGTCTGTCAACAACAAATATTTTGTGGGAAATTATGATGGTGTATGCATCAGTGTGCAGGCCTGGTATATTTACATACACACATAGAGCTGGTGTCATGCATCTCCACGTCTGTCAAGCCCATATTGCGGCCCAGCTCAGGTGATGCATGGCTTATGCCCAAGATTTACAAGCTCTGTCCAGTTTTACAGTCCTTTCATCTAACCCTTTGAAGCTACCCTTACAGTTTCACGAAGAACTACATTTAAATTTGACTGACATTCTGCAATGGCAGCACTGACTGACATTTGTTTCAATATGAAATGATGACGAAATTGGCAAATGGGACGATATATACAAAACAAGAACTTTTATCCAATTCAAATAATTAGAAAACATCTAATTATGACTAAACTTTCACTCAATATCAGTTTTGTTGAGTCTGTACTTCCGACAGAATCTCTCTGCTTGTTTCAATGAGCTACAAGTGAGAAATAATTAACAGTCAATTTCTTGTTGTTGTTATTGTTGGTGATAATTGCGATTTCTAATAGTTAAAACAGTAGAGACTTGACTGAAGATCCCTGCTCACTGATACACACACTTGCATTGCTTCACAGTGGGACAACTATGGCACAATGATACTACCGGCTCAATTCACAACGGATAGGAGATATCTGGGGGCTGAAGGCTCTGGTTTTGAGGATTGGAGCAAAAACCTGGGATCTGCGGGACTGGGGCTGTGGGGGCTAAAAGAAGGGGGTCACCTCTAAGCTGGGCGTATGGAGTTCTACCTCCTCGCTGTGGCCCTCAGCGTCCCCCCTCTGCTCTGTGAGCCTGATGGGGGAGCAGGGCGCCATATTGGGTGACTGGTCTGCTGATCCCGCCTCATCGTCATCGTCATCGTCGGTGGACAGAGAGAAACTTTCACCCCCAGACTCACTGTCGCTGGGTGAGGGGTGCCGGCCAGCATCCGTGGGGCTGAAAGACCCGTCAAATTTAGCAGAGGCTACACTGGCGGAGTCGCTGGTGGCCTCGTCCGAATCTGTGTCTGATTCGGACTCATCAGAGACATGCATGGAGCCGCAGGGCTCGTTGTGGCGGTCAACGCTAATTTCCATGGCACTTTCAGAAACATCGGACTCCAAAGGCTCATCTGGAGAAATAGGTGGCTCTACCTGTGACTGTTCTGATGATTTATCCTGCTGCTTATCGGCTGTCTGCTCCTCGTTCTTTGGCTGCTCTTTTTCCAGAAGCTTCCGTGTCTCTGCTGTCCTCTCTGAACCTTTAGAGGTCTATAAAGAAACACAAAGCATTCAAGATCAGAGGCTAAATCTTTATTAAAATTATGAGGCAGATAGTTCTGGTTCTAAAATCTGATTGGCTAAGCCACATTTGAAGCCACTGTAAAATACTCAATATACTGCACTGTTAATTACTGTCAGGAATTCACAATATATAAAACACTAAGTGATCGCGAACTGAACCACACAGCATTATGGGATATGACAGCAACTGATAGTTTAAAAAAAATTGTAAACATTGAATAAAAAAATCTTCAGTGTTTCAGGATTCCTGAATTTGGTGTTTAATTTTCACACTTTTAATTGTTCATTTGTTTTTGATTGTTTAAATGCTGGAACACTGAGGTGTTGACAAAAATGTTATTGTTAAATAGGACATGTTTGTTAAAAATAAGTTTTTGGACATGTGCAAACTGTAAGGCAAGTTAAAATGTCTGTTCAATAAATACTTGTACTTTACAAAACATGGTAAATAAATATGTTCATCGATATATATTTGTTAAGTCAACATGTTTGTAGGTCTAGTAAAATTAAAAGTGTAATGTAAATCTGTAATAAATTAAAATAAAACCTACTGACTGGCATTACTTTTACAGTTTTACAGTTATTAGTAAATTACTGTGAAATTGTGCAACTAGTAGCAAGTAATGTAGTTTTACGATGACATTTTTTACAGTGTGCACACATCAGCTGAATTCTGTGTTAATGCTTCAGGTACTTGAAGACCACTACGCTGTTCGTGGAATAATCTTTAACCATTAGGTTGCTTGGTTAAATCACTCTAAAATGTGGCCTCTCATGGATTTTTGTTTATTTCAGCAAAATAACTGCCATAATGCCTGCAATACAAAGGCACAAATTAATTCTCTGTATTCAGGTTTGTTTCTGTTCACAATAAAAGATGTCAAATTGATTTCATACTACTGTTCTGAACATAAAAGTGGGATGATGTACTTAGTGGGTGCTTTGACTTTGAATACACCAGACTCTACAGCCCCTGCCCATACTCCAAACTATTTGTCCTCATAAATCTGTCGTTTGGTAATGGCCAGAGGAAGGACAATGGATGGGCTGAGACAACAAGAGATGGCCAACAGAGACAAAGTACAATGAGGACATGGGGACATACAAACCGATAAGAGCATACAGTATGCTTGGCTACATATCAACATATCGAGCCATGATTACGCTCAAGCTAGCATTAACTATTATAACAATGTAAGCAACAACAGCAGTTCTAGGTTTGTTTTCCCTTTAACAAGTTTATGAAATATTGTTTTGCTGCGACTACTTAGTCAAACTATATGCATTCGAGCGCTCTCCCTAGTGTAGTCCACCTTAAAGAAGGCCTGAGTATGCGTGGTGGTTGGAGAGGTCGAAACCCAGCTGCGCGTGCTGATCTGTTCACGAGCAGACTGCAGCAGAGCAGTGAGCTCTGGAGACATCTCATCGAACGTGGGCTTAGGCTGAGCACACACACAGGAGCACAGAAACACACACAAAGAGGTGAAGGGTTAAAACACAGACACAGTCAGACGACAGATGACAGTAATTTGTCATGACACAGAGAGTGGAAACTTTGGAAAGGAAGACTGTAATGTGGTGCTGAGTGAAGCTCTGACTCAGTAGCAAAAGGCGTCTTCATTCAGGGTTATTCATAAGAGAGGTCAGTTCATTATAATCCAAGAACCTGTACTCACTCAATGAGCAACTATACATCATCGAGTTAACATACAACATACAGATGTATGCAAAGGTTCGGGTGCCCCTGGACAAATTACACGTTCTGTTGAATTTCTAAGTGAAAATAAGTACAAATTCTCTACAGGGGAAAAACTAAATAGGGAATTTTCCTGAAAATTCAAGAGCACAATTTCAAAGAAAAATGACATAATATTGAGTCATTAATGTGAAGCACCTATATAGTCGTCTTGTATAGCAGTCCTTGTACTTTTTTGCATCTCCACAACCTGTAACACAGTGGTCACCAACTCTGATCCTGGAGATCTACTTTACTTCAGTTGAGTTCCAACAGGCATCTAATGTGATGCCCCTACCTGAAGCCAACAGGCCAACAAGCCAATCAAGGACTTCTGAAGTTTATTAGCTTGAGCAAGTGTGGCAGATTTTTGGTTGGAACTAGACTTCACAGGCAAGTACATCTTCAGGGCCAAGTGTTGGTAACCACTGCTCTAACACAACTTGTACAAACATGAAGCACAGGGTATTTCAGTAAGTTGATATACTGGGTATCATTTTGTCTCAGCAAGCATTTTGCCAAATAATTAAAATTTTTTAATTAAATAACAGTATTTCGCATTCACTTTGTAAGCAGCCTTTTTTGCCTGTTAGCATGTGCTAATTTCTGCTAGCATATTTTTTTTTTTTTACGGTATATAAGTGCCAAGCTAATGTTGATGCACTCACAATGGGTTTAATATAACTCATGGCAGTTTAGACATTTCAAGTTTGTAATACATACATGTGAGGTACTCTTTACTTTGTATGTTTTACAGTGAATTTTTGATATCTGTTCATTTGATAGCTATATGTAATCTGAAAAAGTACCTAATTTGGCTGAAAAAAATCTGAATGACATAACGTTTCATGATCGGTGCAGCCCTATTTTAAACATACATTCTAATTATTGCTAATTGGTTTGTAGACTGCTTTTACAAGACTTATAGGCGGTTTAGCTGCAAATTGCTCTACACTATTTTTCAACTGTGAAACCCTTTTTTTGGAGAACCAACATTTCAGAACTGAGAACTAACATCTTTCAACTCCTCAGCAACACACTCTAATTGAGACACTGCAGCCTTCCCTTTCATGAACTATGAATTCCAGATCACAAAAGCCGCACAAAAAAAAAGTGGAGTTACATCAGTGTGCTGGGATCAGTGTACCCTCTTATGAACAGAGCCCTCATCATTCCACATCAAGCAGCATAAACTTCAGAGAAAACTCAAAAGGAAAAAAACTCTGCCATCTCTTCAAACTGTGACTGAAGCCAAAGACATTCCACTTATGTGACTGGCAGCAGGAGGCCTGGTTGAAAAGCCAAAAAAAGAGGTAAAATAAAAACAAAAACAAAGCTGCTCATTTGTGTGCCCAAATGAAGTGGGTCAAAGCGGGTCAAAGCTGGTTTCATAAAGCAGCAGGCTTGGCATTAAAAGCAGAAGTGACATCAAATTCCACGGTGAGGGATTTGTGTCTAAAACTGAAAAAAGGGGAAAAAACCTAGCAAACCAATACAACGAAAGACAAGTCCAGAGCATTCATAATCATCTAGTGAGACAGCAAAGCACTGGCTTTTTGTTTTAAGCAATTCATTCCCTTTGTTTTTTTGAAAGCCAGGCCTGGGGAGCTGGAGGGTACTGGGAAAAGGAGGCAACGCATGGTGGGAAGAGTGCTAAAATTATTAGTGTGGTCGTTATACTACCACTCTGGCTGTTGGAGAGGTTTTGGTTAGATAGGAGCTTGGTCCAGGGCTGAGATCCATCTGTGTCTTCGCTGGAGATCTGAGAGGAGATTTAAGTGGAGATCTCAGTGGGGACCTGAGGGGAGATCTTGGTGTAGGAGGGGCACCATCCCTCAGTGAAGCGTCTGTAAGCAGCCTCAGCTCCGCCCTATTCGTGTCTCCGATTTCCTCACTGGAGCGGATGGCCACCACCGTCCTCACAACGCCTTCTGAAGTCTCTGAGGGAGATGGGGTACTGGCTTCTTTAATGGTGATCACCGGTGCTGTTATGGCTTCTGTAGCTTTGAGAACTGCAGCCTCATAACTTCCAGAAACTGGAATAATCTTTACAGCCGCAGTGGTGGTCTGGTCTGACAGCTTCTTTTCTGCGGTGAGCAACGGGGATGGGAGCTCAGTATCTGTGGTCACGCTAACGATCTTTCCCGAGGTGGTGTCGTAGGACTTGCCAATCTCTTCTCCCACTGCCACTGCCTTCTCCACAGCTCCCTCAGGAGGTTTAAGCGATATGTCACCCAGAGCCTCGTCGGCAGTTACAGTGCTAGTAATGCCCACTAGTTTGTAGCTGACTATGTTTTTCTTTTCAGGGACCTTAGGAGGAACCTTGTTTATAATTACCCAACCATCAGACTCCTACATATGAGATATAAAGAGGCATGTTAGGCAGCTCTGGAAGAGATGCATGAATGTTAGCCACACAAAGCAAATGCAAAGACTCCTTTATTAGTATCTATATATACATTTTTGCCAGTAGCTGATCACACATATTCAAGAATCCATACATCATAGAATAAATTCTGGCTTGATGATGTCTCCATGTCATTCTAAAATAACCAATTAAGCCCGAAGTGCTCAAACATAGGCCCATGATTCAGGTCTTCAGTCTTGTAACCATATACCTTACATTTTAATGTCATAGTAGTTATTGAATAATTCATATGACTTACTGAATACTAAGTCTTCAGGACAATAATTGAACAATAAGGGTTCACTCAAGCTATTCAGGAGGTCAGTGGCTATTCACCTACCACATCAACTTTCCTGTCCTCCAGGCTGTCCTGTGTTTCTGTCCCTCCAGCAGCCTCCTCCTTCTCACCCACTGCTTTTGAATCCTCTTTGGTCTGCAGGAATGTTCAGAACATTTAGCCGCTGTAAGTCTGTCACGTATGGTGACAAATGACTCAGAGACATGCCTAATATTAATTTCCCCCCGTTATTTTAGAAATAAAGAGGCTGCCAACTCCTTTCCTAAATTGGTTCATGTTATTAGCTATAGACACCTACTTGAATTTACTATTTAGTGTCAAACAAAGAAAAATACTGGTCATTTTGACTGAGAGATTGTAGTACTTCTGTTTTACTTCTATTGGATTTAGCTTCAACTGCCTTGAAACCTGCGTTTATAGCACACATTAGCTTCGGAAAGGAGCTTGTTGACAGAACTGTTCCCTAGTATTATTAATTGATGTCTGATGTGGCTTGGTAGAGGTAAGTAAGTTCCTTCTTCATAAATTTTTCGCTAGTCTAAAAACAGCCAACAAATCTTAATGCTGCTTGAATGATCCATCGCCCCATAGCCACGTAGCCATAGGACTACAGCAAATGCTAACAGTGTTTACACTGTTGGACAAATTTCTACGTGGGTTAATCAGCAACACCACCACGGTCACCGTAGTCACTCCTAGTGGAACATAACTTTACCTCTTTAATCCTACATCTCACACAGACCCACAGCCTGATATCTTCCAGAAAACAAAAGCTTAACAAAGCCTGCTGCTGTGAGGTTATTTATGTGGCCACGCAACTGCCAATTACAGCACTGCCTGAACCTCTCACAAAGTCTTGGTCAGGTAGAGACGATATTCTACCTTTTAACTCCATTTGAAAAGGTTTAGATATTTTTCAAACCTAAAATACATTAAAGATAATCAAATTACTTATCTTTAGTATTGCTGAGATAGATATTTGCAATCAAGTTAACAGGCCCTTCAATACTGATCAACTCTGGCAAGAACAGATCTTGGCATAATTCCCCATTCATGTGTAACTGGTATAATTCCCCATATTAAATTTCCCATTCAGGTAGCAGCAACACTAGCCTATATGGAACATTTACAGCTTTGCATCTGGCGGACAGAATCTTGGAAGTGAATTTAATTTGGCCTCAGCTACTCTTCTGGATGAGTCACAAGTGAGAGCATAAAAGCCTAGGCAAAGTTACATAAATAGATAAATAATTGAACAAAATACCCCCTGAGATGATGCATTTCATCAACACAGACAATATCAACTTAAGGGGAACATCAACAAAGGGGTGCCATTCACATGTGTACAGAGACATCTCTCTAATGCATCAACAGCATCTATTATTTTTCCTCTTTCCAAATAAGGACCGTAGCTGTAAGCTGTTTGGGGCTCTCTCTGCACCTGATCTCTCTGGCTTTATGGGAATCATTTGCTCCTACCTCATTTACAGCCATGCAGCAAAATCAATGCAGCTCTGTCTTCTGATAGCAAATCGTTCAATGCTTTTATCTGAGGCTATGCCTCTTTCCATTCACTTCCATTTCAAGGAGCCTATTTTGTTTTTAAAACAAGTCCCCATCATTTCCCCAGCATCTGTCAGCTGCTCCTGTCACAGCACTAATGTTTCGAGGTTAAGAGCACTGAGTGTAATTTCGCCTGTATGAGACACATTCAACACATTATCCTGAAAATGTTCCTGAAAGAATTCATTTTTCTGTGATCCACAGCAGCAAAGTAAATCATAAGAAGATACTAAATCTGTCCGAACAGTAAATGTGATGCTAATTGAGTGGTTGGATTGATATCTGTACTTACATCCTCAGGCACTAAGGGTTCAATCATAGGGGCCTCGTCCAGCCGGGGGGATCGCAGAGGGGATGAAGAAAGGCGCTTCTCCCACTCTGTCAGGCCTGACTTATCAACACCTCCCTCCAGGAAAGTCCTCTTCAGCTCACTAATGTTTGTCTGGTGTTTGAGCAGTTCATCAGGCGTTTTCTCCGCCTCCTGAGAAAACATAATAATAATGATAATAATGTTGCAGAAGGATGACAAAGGTGGTAATGATGATGATGATTATTATTATTTTTATTATTATTATAAGGAAAGGAGAAGGAGGAGATGGAAGAAAAGAAGAAGTAGAAGAAGAGTAAGAAGAAGAAAAAGGAGGATGAGAAGAAGAAAGAGAAGGAAGAGGAGTAGAAGAAAAAAGAATAAAGAGGACGATGTGGAAAAGAAAGAAGAAGAGGAGGAGGAGAAGGAGATGAAAACATTCAGAGAATCTCTTATTAATTGGGCATCTGAAAAACATTAAACTCTAAGTTAATATTTCCTCCTATTTACTGAGGCTGATATACAGTTGCTATTTAATATGGCTGCTGTTCTTTGCTGTTTTGGGAAGAAACAAGCAAACCTCCTCGAACAGATCCACAAACAGAACCACAGCACTGTACTGATGCTTATTGCATTAGTTACAGCGACACAGCACTGACCACAATGAACCACAATCACCTCCACACCTTACAGTGCGCGTGCTGGAGGACTCACGGAGAAATATGCAGTTAGGACTACAAACATTCACAAAGCATACAGGCATTACAGGTTTTAGCATATAATTTAACATTTAACGGGTTTAATCTTTGACTAGGTTAATGGAGTTCATGAGCTGAGCACACACAGCACATGCTGCAAACCCACAGCACACACATGGATTTTAAGTGTTTTGTTTTAAGCCAAATCTCCATGCACTGCTGTCCCATTCCTTACTAACCTCTAGCATCAGCCTACTATGCCTGATAAACACATTTTCTCCTTTTATTCGCCTTACAAAACTGGGCTGGTGGGAGAGAGACATCCATTTTTTCACTGAGAGAGATTCCTACAACTGACCATGTTCGAATGGAGAAATATTTGTGTGGACAAATCTACATATAAGATTCAGATGGAAACAGTGTAATGAAGCTGTAAAGTACGCAGAGAGCATTCCCACCTGTGTCCTTATTTCAGACTCTTCCTCCTGGTCTGACTGTAGACAGAAAATGTGACAACGTCATATCAGTGAAAAATAAGAATATCATGCAGCAAAGAAGAGATGCACCAATATGGGAACTATGGGTTGATCCATCTTCGTATCTGCCAATGCCAATACAGAAACATTTAATAAATGTTGAAATTTGGACTAGATCCACCTGGATTAGCATACAGGCCCAGTAACACTTGCATTTGTCAGCAAATTATCATGAGCAAAACTGCATTCATTTTTGTGTGAATTTTCGCCAGAGAATTTCGAGTCAAGAGACCTGCCACTCAGCAATGTCTCCTTGGTTCTTCTTGTAAATGCTTGATCAGTTTTAAAGAGATAAATGCACTCATTTTCTCAGCACAAAACACTGTTTCAACACCGTTGTCATATTTTTGAGCGCTTCTGAACTCTAGTAATAGGACTTTCTAACAGTGCCTTCTGGACATTCATGATGCCAATGAGCATGATCCGCTTTACTCAAACAATGACTCAAACAATGAGCTGACCAGCTCACCAGTAATGCTAGTATCCTACTGTTCAAAACCTCTTGTTGTAGAAGATACTGGTAACTTTCTTTGATTTTTAACTGAAAAACATTCTACTTTCTGAAATTCATAAAAGGCTGGAAAATAGGCTTAAGTTTTTGTTTTCAGCCTTTTAGTTCCATTCACCCCTTTTCATTGAGGACTCGCTTATGGGTGCCTTCTAGCAAGTTGCAGTCATTTTTTATATAAACAGGAGAAATAGGAAGTGGTCAGGCTTCCATTAAATGGGTGGCCTCTAGCGTTTTGCCATCTTCTTTATTATAATGGGTAAAAAAGTGACCAGGATCCCCTTAAACTGCCTCTGATTTTGCATCAAGTTCAGTTTTGGTCCACTATGTTTCTTTTTGACGAGTTTCTTTTAGCTTTTTTTGTACCAACATTGAGGATTTACGGACAAACCTAATTCATGCACATTTCACAAGGCATTGCAAACTGCAAAGGTTTAGTGTGACTGTGACATTATGAAGAAATGTAACACGTGTATACGGTTACAAATGCAGTAACATGAATAAAATGCAGATGTTTCAGTGCAGCATTACCTAAACATTTTGCACTTCTGGAGTACATAAATACATCATCTAACATCAGTTCGAAAGATTGGCCTAACCTGTTCAATGCTGACATTTTTTCAAGCCAATATGTGCCAGTACCAATATGATTCCAATATCTTTCTGCATCTCTTTAAATAAGGAGGGTTAATTTAGGAAGAAAAACACACACAGAATGGATTGAGATGTTCTCATATGACTGAAGTGTGATGGATGATAGCTGATGAAGTGTCCAATGAAATTATCATTCTAATATTAACAAAAAACATTAGGATAACAACAAAATAACAAAATACAAAACTAAGTAGCTGCAGAGCAGGAGAGCCAACTGTAATAACTGTAAAGTAATGAGACATACAGCCCGTTTGTAGTAGTACTATTTCTATTGTGTGACTGTCATGCTGACTGTCTGGTGCTGCTCGGGAAATGTTAGCGCTTTCATCTCTGAAGAAGCAGCAGCAAACGGCAGCCAGATAATCATACTCAACACACAGCAGGGGGGCCTCTCTCTGCAAACAGCCAGATTTAGATGAATCATTTGGCTCTTTTTTTTCCAAAATAAACTTGTGGGTGTCTGGCACATGTTCTGTCTTTCACTGTTCGCTCTGGGAGACAGCCAAGAAAAGCTTAAAAACCGCGTAATCTGGAGACAGACAAGTAATCTACAGATAACAAAGAAAAAGAGATGGTTTTGGAGTCAAGTCAAGCAGCTGAGCAGAGGTCTGGAAAACCTGTATTCCTTTTCAAACCGATGATGGTGTTCCATCTGTTTAAAGACTACCAGGTCATATAAAAATGATCACAAATCACATCATTTAAAAGGCTTGTGATATGTTAGAATTTTCCATCAAAATGTAAAGAATTTTTCCCGTCTTCTGTCTATATCGTTTGATTCAGCACTGTGGGCGGGGAAAAACAGTACTAACCAATAACAGCATGTTGTACTTCCTCTTCCACAAAATTTGCTTTAAACAAAAGCGCTCTGACAGAGTTTTTCTCTGGAAAGTGTCACAGCATGGAAGGAAAACGCATTATAATTTCCGA
>JAILXH010084328.1:2242-12933 GCA_023558415.1 Piaractus mesopotamicus | reverse complement strand
ATATATATATATATATATATGTACACACACATACACACACACATACATATATATATTTCTTTTGTCTTCTTATATATATATATATATTTTGTATTTAAATTCTACAATGGGGCTACGCACCTAAGATTTTCACTCACCTTGCACCTGTATAAATGTGATGTGACAATAAACGTGATTTGATTTGATAGATAAACACATACTGCTGCAAAGGCATTTATAGTGAGCTGAGCAATATAGAATGTCTCCACGCTTGAGACTTAATTGGTTTTCTTCTGATGGTGCAGAAAGAGGTGGAACTCTGTCACCTCGATTAAAAGGCTAATGTTTGGAAAGAAGATGAGGAACCATTTCCTTGCATAATTAATAAGCTCCTCAACAGTTTAATTAAGAAATGTAAATAGCTCAACTATGAAGGATGATATGGGAAAAGAACGTCTTCCTATCTCTACCCTAGTATGCACATAAGCAGTCTGTAAAATTCTAAAATTCTTCTTGCCAGTTGCTACTGTTTTTCACAGAAAAAAGCAAAAAGCAAAAAAAAAAAATAAATAAATAAATAAAAAAAGTGTGTGGGTTTTTAAAACAAAATCATAAATTGTCCTTATAGATCTTCAAAGTGCAATTATACATCACTGGATATGAGGTAATAACAGCAATTAGTTCCTGCACCATCTTCCACACTGATGTGATTGACTAAAGTCCCTCCCCAGACTGTCTCACACGATTACATCAATACATCAGTGTTTTCTTTTAAAATTTTAACTCTGGTGACAAGCATAACTCTTACTCATTGTAAGCATTAGCATCTTCATAATGTGTAAAATGCGAGTCTTTTTGAGAGAGACCAAAATGTCTGTGATTATGGCCTTATTCTCCAGCATCAAACAAAGGTCAGGAGATGAGCAGCTGCCGCCATTATCAGTAATGTACTTTAAATAAATCAAATATGACTCTTCAGTCTTCATTAATGTTAGGAGTCTATACTTATAGACTCTATAATTCTATAATTATAGAGTCTATAATTAAAAACTATAGTAACTATGACTGTAATAATAATATTTAAACAAATTACGCTTATGACCCAAACCTCTTTATTCTTCTCCTTTACCTATCCATTACCATCTATACATTTTTCCTCATTTTATAAATGCCTGTGAATAATGAAGGAATTCATTATGTAATAAGTAAACGAGCAGGTAAAAAATATGAATACATTTTACATCTGAATCTAAAAGTTTGACCTACTGTATAATCTGTCTTAAAATTTTACACCACACCATTCACTTCCCAATTCCTAAGGTCTATATATAGCTTTAAGGAAACTAACATGCACCCAATGGCCCTCCCTCCAACTACCATAACACCTTGCACCCAATGGCCCTCTCTCCAACTAATTCTCCTAATATAACTCCTAATTACAACCACCAACTTTTTCTCTCATCGGATTCGTGAGACCCAGAAAGGACTCAAATCAGCCAACGAAGCAACGTAAGTTTCAGTATAGCAGACCGTGAGCTGTTGCTTTGCTCCAAGAGCAACATGTTTAGCTATGCCTCTTTCGCCATCACTAGATATAGCAGCGTTACTAGCTTTGTTTGTGAGAAGGGTAAGTTAGTTTTTTGCTTGACAGAAGATTTTTCTTGCTGTTAGAACCTCCGGATGCCTCAGGGAGAGTTAGCATACCCTTCACTCCGGCAGCAGAGCCCTCACAGCAGGGCCAATGCGTAGTGTCTCGGCAGCATAATCGCAAAGCTAAAGCTAATGCTAAAACTATCATACGCGAGCACCACTCCTCTCCCATTCATGTGTCCAACAGGTTTGCACCGCTCAGCGAGACACCCTCTGAGACGCCTGTTAAAAAAGAGCTCTGGTTATAGGTGGTTCTATTTTACAGCACGTGAAAATAGCTTCTCCTTTAGGGGCGCCAGTAGCAGTTAGCTGTGCACCAGGAGCCAGGGTGACACACATTCAAGGAAACTTGAAGCTACTAGCTAGCCGTAGACATACAACCCCAATTCCAAAAAAGTTGGGACGCTGTGTAAAATGTAAATAAATCTAAATAAAAACAGAATGCAATGATCTGCAAATCTCATAGACCCATATTTTATTTAAAATAGAACATAGAACACAAATCAGATGTTGAAAGTGAGACATTTTACCATTTCATGAAAAACATTAACTCATTTTTGAACTTGATGGCAGCAACGCATCTCAAAAAAGTTGGGACAGGGGCAACAAAAGGCTGGAAAAGTAAGCGGTACTAATAAAAAAAATAGCTGGAGGAGCATTTTGCAACTAATTCACATGACTGGGTATAAAATGAGCTTTTTAGAGAGGCAGAGTCTCTCAAAAGCAAAGATGGGCAGAGGTTCACCAATCTGCAAAAAAACTGTCTACAAATTGTGGAACAATTTCAGAAAAAAGTTCCTAAACGTAAAATTACGAAGACTTTGGATATCCCACCATCTACAGTACATAATATAGTCAAACGATTCAGAGAATCTCAGTTCACCATGTCATCCACCAGTGCAAGTTAAAGCTGTATCATGCAAAGAAGAAACCATATAATCAGGATCCAGAAACGCTGCCAACATCTCTGGGCCCAAGCTCATTTAAGATGGACTGAGGTGAAGTGAAAGTGTCCTGTGGTCCAATTAATCAAAATTTGAAATTCTGCACAGCTGGTTGTTCTTTCAAAAAATATATGCGCATTTTGAATTTGATGCCAGCAACATGTTTCAAATAAGTTTGGATAGAGCAACAAGAGATTGGTAAAGTTGTGTTAATCTCAAAACTGATTAGGTTAATTGGCAACAGGTCAATAATACGTTTGGGAATAAAAAGAGCTTACCAGAGAAGCCACCTTCTCTGGGCCAATCTTGTTTAAGATGGACTGAGGTGAAGTGGAAAAGTGACATGTGGTCTTGCAAATCAAAATTTGAAATTAATTTTGGAAATCATGGACATCACATCCTCTGGGCTAAAGAGGAGGAGAGCCATCATTAATATTAGTGGACCTGTCCACTGAAGCTGCTCATCTTTTCCACCATCATCCATCCATTTGATATGCAGTGGTGTGTGCACTCTACTCCTGAACTCAACAATCAACTTCTCGGTTTTGCTAACATTGAGTGAGAGTTTCTTGGCGGTGCGCGACTCAGTAAGAAGCATTACTTCATCCCTGTACGGTCCCTCATCATTGTTGGCCATGCTGCCAATTACGGTTACGCCGTCAGAAAACTTGATTGTGCTGGAGCTGGGTTTTGCAATGCAGTCGTAGGTGTACAATGTATAGAGCATTGGTTAAAGGGCACAGACCTGTTGAAGTTGTCTGTAAAGGTGGCACCAAGCTGGCTAGCACACGCAGCCCTGATTCCAGCCTTTAAGTTGCTTACTGTTGCCAGTTTTGAAGGCTGCATCGTGTGCTTTTAGACTTCACTGTTCAGCCATGGCTTTTGGTTTGGAAGTGTGCGAATTTGCTTTATTTGAGTCACATCATCTACACGTTTCTTGATGAATCCAGTGACAGATGGGCTTCAACAGTAGAGAGATATGGTCACTCTCACCAAATGGAGACAGTGGGGCGTCCTGTAGATCTCCTTGACATTCGTGTAGACGTGAACCAGCATGTTTTCCCCTAATATCAGACAGGAGACGTGCTGATGATCGGTCTGGTTGAAGACACTCGATGATGAGTGCAGCTTCTGAATGATGAGACTGAAGCTTGCTAATAGCATTAGCTAGTATTGTTAGCACTAGCTTAGCATTGTTTTGTGGAGGTATGTAAACAGCCACAATACCACAGACAGCTATACAGCAGTTGAGTAGGTGCAACATTGGTTGTTCACAAACACACAGAGTCCACCCCCCTTTGTTTTGAGTGATGCAGTCATGCAGTCCACGCAGTGCACTGTTAGCCCCTGTAGCCTGATAGCCAAATCTGGTAGACTGCTATTAAGCTAGGTTTAGTAAAATTAAAAACACAACAGGTTCTGGTTTGGCAATTTGTTGCGAGTCAGACTCTCAGTTTACATTTGCAAGGCCGTCGTTGGTGTCTTCCGATCTGTGGCATGGCTGTGGTCAACTTCAGGCCTCTGGAGTAAACAATATAGGCGAAACGATAGGCTGAGTGTTAAGTCCTTACAGCATTTGCCGATGTCTAGTAATGTTTGCTGATTGTAGACAATGTTTGACTTGCACTTTCTGGACAAACAGTGTATAAAATATACAAAAAACAGCATATTTTTCAAAAAACAATAAAACTTCTCAGTTCCAACATTTGATGTGTTGTCTTTACCCTGTTTTCAATTATTTGCCCATCACTGCATTCTGTTTTTATTTACATTTTGCAGTGTTCCAACTTTTTTGGAAACAGGGTTGTACTAAAATATGAAAACACTGAAGGTACCATTTTAAAGTAATTTTATATCTCTGGTTGCATGAGATTAATTATTTTTAAGATTAGATTAATTATATAAATTTATAGTTCTAAAGTACAGTGCCCATATTTTTGTTGCATCACATGAGTAAAGATAATTTACTGTACAGAAACTACATAGCTACGTATATTGCTACAGTATAAGGAGCAAGTCCTCCCGGCAGTATCAAGATAACTGATTACTGCTGAAGAAGCAGGACACTCATTGGTGTGGCACGGAGTACAATGAGATTCTACTTTTGACTTAAAAGAGCAGATAATGTTAATTTCCCAATGGTCCCATATTTTAATACTTAAAAACATCTTGATCCAGTTTCACTGTATAGCATACAGCACTAGGTGGGCAAGCAATTATACAGTGTGAGGTTTCTGTGAAATGTCACTGCTGGAGAGTGATGGAACACTGAAGATAGACTGTTCAAATAACGCACCTGTCTCCACATCTGTCATGGCAGCCGTGTTATCAAAGGAGCCAGATAAGAGGCGTCGTCCACATGGCAGCCAACAAACATCTCGAACAGCCCCACAGTGTACAGAACAAGTGCGAAGGCACTGCCCACTGGTTGCACCGTCCCAAACCTTTCAACAACAAAAAAAGAAAACTCAGTAGTTAAAATAACAGTGGATTTAAGGTAGAAAGAGATTTAAGTTAGTAGTGGATTTACGGTAGCAGTAAGCTTAAGGTTTCAGTGGATTTAAGTTACCAGTGCAATTAAGATAAGAGTGGATTTAAGGTAGAAAGAGATTAGCAGTGGACTTAATTTTTAGTGGATTTAAGGAAGCGGTGGATTTAAGGTTTCAGTGGATGTAAGGTACTGGTGAATTTAAGGTATCAGTGTATTTAACATACAACAGCTTTAACACACTGAGGCTATGAGGCTACGTCAGTTCACAATGTTTAACTTTACAACATAATTAGCTGGCTTTGACAAGCCAACTTAAAGTCCGTTCACAAACTTTCCCTTTTTAGTTATTGTTCTACACTCAAAAAATGTTTCACATCCTGCAGCTTTCTACCTAAAACAATGAAGCTCTGTAGGATCATAGAATCTATACCCAATTAGGTTGGATTAGATTTAAGGTACTAGTGAATTTAAGGTATCTTCTACCCGTGAATTTCAGTAAACAGCTTTGACTCACTCCACAGTCATCAGGCAACATCAATTTAACCATTATCTACAGCTTTAAACCTCAATAGCAACATTACCTAGATAGAGAAAGTTTGGGAACAAACCTTGCGTTGGCCTGTCAAAGCCAGCTAATTACGTTGGAAAGTTAAACTTCATAAATAGCTGTCAATTATCACTAATGACTTATTGGATAAATAAAATAATGATTGGCTAAAGATCATGGGTTGTTTGTGCTGTAATGGGTTATTTAAAGTTTAAATTTAAATACTGCTTCTGAGGTTTAAAGCTGTAGATATAATGATTAAACTGATGCAGCCTGATGGTTGTAGAGTGTCTTGATCGAGAGCCCCTGCTCGCCCGCCTTTTGGACCAGTTTGACCACCATAAAGCTTTCTGCTGTCCCTCTTGATGATACTGCTGCTGCAGACACTCAAAGAATTTAATCACAGACATCGCTTCACCTGCCACACAGTACTCTTTTCAAAAAAAAAAAAAAAAAGCTTTTCAAAATTCAAAAAAACGGATCATCATTGTAGGCTTCTAACAGTGATCATTGTTGTTCTTTTCTTTGTTTTTGCCTATTTACACAATTATGTATAAATGTTTACAGTCCAAAGATAGACAGATGTGCTGACATGCTAATGTGCCAACATGGCTGAGGACTTTCATAATGAGTGCGTAATCTCAATATTTATACTAAACTTGTGTAGCTTTATGGCCATTCATAACGTACAGGAATCAGCCGAACCAGCCTCTGTTTGTCTTTATGTCACATCTTTACTCAGGATGTGCTCAGTTTCTTCACCTAAATGTCGCTCAATAGTCAAAACTATAATAAAACAAATTAACATGCATTTGGCTATTTCACTTTGTTTAAATAGTCTGAGCATTTTTTTTATATTTACTAACTTATCTTGCTTCAGTCTTTCAAAGAAAAAAGGGGTGATTAAGCAAAGTCTTCGAGGGAGTGTGTCTGAGACTACCCAGGTATGACAGCAGACATCATGCTGTAGCCTGACTTCACCAGCCAACCATTGCAAGCCAACTGAAGAGCCCATCTTCCTCACAAAAGACCGACATGAACCAGCTGGTAGCCTGCCTCGCCAAGGTCCGGTCAGATGCAATGTTCCTGAAATTAACCTCTTCAGCTGCCTTGCCCCTTTGACCCACAGACCCTTCTCCAGCCCACACAGTGCTGGTCGCTGCTCCTTCTCAACCTAGAGGCTTTAAGGTCACACTCTCACTTCTTCGACTATATGCTTCAGAGACTGCTATGTTACTCTGTTCAGGGCCTGAAATTCATTTTTCAAAATGGGGGGAATCCTTAAATGTTTCACATGGGGGGATTCATACACTTTGGGGGGGATACTAGTTGTGAGCTTAACTACAGGTTTTATCCTGTCCCATTCTTTTTGAAAGATTTTTAAAAGAAGGACACTCCATCTCTTTCATGAATTTAACCAGATGACCAAAATTTTAATTAGCCGATTTGTCTTCTGCTATTAAATAGGTGGTTTTGAGAAGCCCCTTCGTTTCCTCTTCACACTGCAACTGCACAACTTCAACAGCATTAGCCATCACATTATTTGCCTAATCTGCCTCACGCTTTCTTTTCAGGGCTGTGGTATGACAAATGCCATCTGATTGGTGCCTTACAGTTGATGTTTTGCAACATTGGCTGGTAAAAGGCGCAGCACTGTACATTTTTCAAATCAAGCAGCTCATTTCACCATCGTTAAGTTCAAACCACGGAGTCAGTCAGTCTGAAACTTGACTTTGGACTGCTGCTTCACCTTGCTAACATTGCTGTTACCTGACTGAGGATCCTGAGGATTAATATTGTTAACGCTGACATCGCTAGCACTGCTGTTTGCGCTATCCCTTCCCATTTCCATGGGGGTTCCATTTCAGATGATGTACATTTATGCTTTAGCCTGCGGTCCATGTTTGCATGTCTTCAAGTCCACATCATTGAAACCTGTCTGTAAATGTTAGCGAGAGGTGCTGCAGCAGCAGAGGGTGCTGGTAGGCTCATAGATAGAAGAAGAGAGTGCGCGCCAAGTGTGTTGTCCAGAGCAGAAGTCGGTCCATTTGGTCAGTCGTCCCGCATTGCACACTGCTTGTCACTTGTGCCATGTGCACTAATGCTCCCCTATACCATCATGAATACTCGCTTCTGAAGTGTGCACTTATAACAAGCTGAGTGGTCTTTAGCCCAGAGGACACAGTGTCCATGAATTCCAAAAAAAAAATATTTATTTTGATTTGTTGGACCACAAGACACTTTTCCACTTTCCCTTAGTCCATTTTAAATGAGCTCGAGCCCAGAGAAGGTGGCAGCATTCCTGGATCCTGTTTATATATGTTTTCTTCTTTGTGTTTTAACTTGTTTTGTCTTCTTTATGTTTTTAACTTGATTTTTAACTTATTTTTAACTGATTTTTAACTTTTTAACGTTTGTGGATGCAGCGACAAACTGTTTTCACAGACAGTGGTTTTCAGAAGTGTTTCTGCGCCCATGCAGTGATTTCCACTACAGAATCATGTCTGTTTCTAATGCAGTGCCGCCTGAGGGCCCAAAGATCTTGGCTAACCAATACTGGTTTTCAGCCTTGTCCCTTGCATACAGAGATTTCTCCAGATTCTCTGAATCTTTTAATGATATTATTTACTGTAGATGATGAAAAGCAACAGTTCTTTGAGAAACGTTATTCTTGAATTGTTGCACTATTTACTCATGCAGTCTTTCACAGGGTGGTGAACCTCTCCTCATCTTTACTTCTGAAAGACTTAGCCTGTCTGGGATGATTTTTTTTATACCCAGTCATGTTACTGATCTGTTGCCAATTAACTACCAGGTGTTTTTTTTAGCATTACACAACTTTACCAGTCTTTTGTTGCTCCCGTCCCAACTTGTTGTTGGCATCAAATTCAAAATGGGCATCTATTTTTTCAAAAAACAATAACATTTCACAGTTTCAACATTTGTTGTCTTTGTACTACTTATACAATACAGTGAAATATAGGGTTTAAATGATTTGCACATCATTGCATTTGTTTTTTTTTACCTTTTGCACAGCGTCCCAACTTTTTTGGAAATGGGGTTTTGTATATATATATATATATATAGAAAAGATACTGCAATAAGCTGAACATTTTAATACTAAGAAGAAAAAGAACTTTCAAGTGTACAACAAGCCTGCACTGCATCAGACCCTTAGGGACTAATTCAGGAGCCAAAAGAGAGGATGAATAGCCAAACGAAGATCAGTCCACCCCTGCCAGGCCTTTGAATATCTATGTCCTCCAGGCACTGTCTAAACTGAGAGGGTGGTCTGCAGCAGAGGCCTAACTAATTATTTGTTCTTCCTTTTGCCCTCTGCTAACAGGTAGAGTACCGCTTCACAGATGTAAACATATAATTTCTCACTAAGATAGTAAAATTAGAGAGAGTACCTCTTAGAATCATTTAGACAAACTCCACAAATGAGATGGCGATTTTATAACAGATAAATAATTTTATATCAATTTTATAACAGAATTATTATAACAGTAAAAAAAAGAAGTAAAAGTTTATCAAATAAATAAAAAGAATGATAAATGTAAAACAATGACTAAAACATACCAAAATCAAATTAAACAGTTGCAGGCTGAGTGGAGGTGGTTAGAGACTAAGAGTTTAAAATGTTTATGTGACAGTGATGGATATTTTAGGGGTCACCAGTAATAAATCTTAAAGTAGACTGGTATACAGAGTCTAAATATTGAAGAGTTGTTGCAGACTTATATCTGTATATCCCATCACCATAATCCAGAATAGACAAAAGTGCTGCTTCAAAATGGTGTTGTCAGCATATAAATGTACTTTGCAACTGACAATAGAGGCGGCAGTGCCTTTAATATAAATATTAAGTAATACTGGTCCGAGGATCGAACTTTGAGGGACCCCAATAGTTGCTGGTAGTAGCTCTGATTTAATTTGTCCCAGGGCCACACACTGCTGTCTATTGGAGAGACAATTTCTAAGCCAGTTGGTAGCTCTGTGGTCAAAGCATGAAAAACATTAACTCATTTAGAACTTGATGGCAGCAACGCATCTCAAGAAAGTTGGGACAGGGGCAACAAAAGGCTGGAAACGTAAGTGGTACTAATAAAAAAAAAAATAGCTAGAGGAGCAATTTGCAACTAACTCACATGTCTGGGTATAAAAAGAACATTTTAGAGAGGCAGAGTCTCTCAGAAGCAAAGATGGGCAGAGATTCACCAATCTGGGAAAAACTGGGTATAAACATTTTGGAACAATTTCAGAAAAATGTTCCTCAATGTCAAATTGCAAAGACTTTGGATATCCCACCATTTACAGTACATAATATCATCAAAAGATTCTGAGAATCTGGAGAAATCCCTGTACGCAACGGACAAGGCCGACGGTCAATACTGGATGCTGGTGTCAGATGAATCAAAATTTGAAATTCTTTGGAAACCACGGACGCCATGTCTTGTGTACTCAAGAGGAGAGGGACCATCCAGCTTGTTATCAATGCTGAACAGTATATAGAGGTTTCAGAACAACATATGCTCCCATCCAGACAATGTCTCTTTCAGGGAAGGCCTTGCATATTTCAGCAAGACAATGCTAAGCCACATAGTGCACCCATCACAACAGCATGTCTTCGTAGAAGAAGAGTCAGGGTACTGAACTGGCCTGCCTGCAGTCCAGACCTTTCACCAATAGAAAATTCAGCAATAAGGACTCAGAACTGTTGAGCAGCTACAATCCTACATTAGACAAGAATGGAACAACAATCCCCTCCCAAAACTCAAGCAATTGCTCCAGCAACAGTATCTGCAGATATAAGATCACGTGCTGGAGCATAAATCTAAAGCCTACTTCACACTTTTTTTATACTCTTAAAAGTAAAGGGGGCAAAGCAATAAACAAACTGTGTTTAGTTTTCTAAGGAACCTATGGTGAAGTCCTTTAAGAACCATTTTTAAAAGCGAGATGTGCAAGTTTCAAGAACTTTTTAAGAATACAATGTTTTTTAGAGGTCTTCACCCAAGCCTAAGCATAGGAACCTTTATTTCAACAGTGTACTTGCAAAATGTTCCTATTTCTTTTT
>JAILXH010084288.1:10927-24012 GCA_023558415.1 Piaractus mesopotamicus | reverse complement strand
CGTAGCTCAGGTGCTGTAACGTGACACTGGCCCACGTGACCACCAGTGGGAATTTAGGAGGAGGAAGAAAAAAAAAACGAAAAGAAAAACGAACCGCCATCAATGTTGGTGATGAATGATCTCGCGGGGCTCGTCGGTGGACGCGTGCGTGTGTACTTCGCCGGTGTTTCGGGGGAACTCTTGGGTTTCAGGCTTTTTTAGCTGAGCTGCGTCGACGAGCCACTTTTCTGGGCTTCTCCATCGCTGAGGTGAAGCGGAAGAGAACCTGCGGTCCGATATCGTGGTGTGGAAGAGCCGAGTGTCTCTGGGAAGTGAGGACTGAGGTAAAAACTTCACAAGTTTGATGGTTTCCTTATAAAAACGGGTGAATTCTGGGTGTCTTGAGTTTTTTCCTCCTTATCTGAGTTCAAAGAATGTAGCAGTGTGGATTCAGCCCAAAGGTGCTCTCGATGTCAACCTGTATGGTACATTTCACCATACAGTCCCAGACTATTAGCCTTTTTTATGCTGTTTTACTTTACCTGTGTGCTTTATCTGTACTCAAAGCTTCCGTGAGAGAAATATTGTACTTGTTCCAGACCTTCAAGCTTCAGTCATACAAGTTGGATGTATTTTCTGCCTCTCACAAGCCAAGTAATTCCAGACACATTCACTGACTGCATTAATGAGCTGTGTGTTTTACTGGCAGGTGCATCCATCATCCCTCACTCTACTTTTAGGCTACTTCTGCTTAGAAATCCGTGCCATATGGAGAACAAAAAGCGGTGACTGTACAGTATTTCAGTTTGAAACAGAGTGTACTGAGCGTCCTGTCCTTTTGAAATCAGTCATGCTAAAAGTTCTGAGTTATCATGAGGTGTCATGTAAACAAACCCTAAGATAGGTGTGTCTTCCTCCTCCTCCACAGTTGTTCACAGTCGAACCACCACCGTTGCTGTGGTCTCGTCAAGCCCTGACATGGTTTGCCGTGTCCAGCCCCAGGCCCGGGGCGAATGAGGGCAGGGTCAGCCCACAGATGGACTCCAGGGTGGACACAATGCTGCAGGCGGGGCTAGCGGCAGGGAGTGCTCTGCTGCTAGTTCTTGGAAGTGCGTCGGCCCAAGGTGAGTCACTGCCGCTGCGCTTCACCACTGAAACTGCTGGTCATCTTTTTATGGAGGATTATTAATCATCCTGAAAGATAAACATGTGGGGAAAACGTTGGACTGGCCTTCGCAATGTATCGTTTGTGAATTGTTTTGTGATTTTGGCCTCGGCGATACTGACATCGCAGAAGGCTGCGATATGGAAATGAGCCTCTAACCAATCACTGAACAATATTGTGTGCTGTGAGCATTGTGACCAATCACAGACTCTCCAGGTGAGTTTCTGTGGGTGTTTAAATGAACGAATGTAGTCAACAAACATAATGCAGGCCAGTCACAGATTCGCTGAAGAGTTTATAATATGTTGTTATATTGTTTAAGGGGTCAGATTTTTTCCCTGATGTGTGACATTTGACATTTTTATGTGCAAAAACAGCCATAATTCGTTATACATGGCCATTTCCCAACCTCTCTATATGCCTTAGAATTAAGGGCCACTTTTTCACTGCATGTTACAGATCAATTCTACTCGCACATGGTACCAGCTACTTCGTTTTCCAATGCAGATATAGTACCCCCTCAGAGTCGCTGGTCATCACAGTGATGCTGCATGAAACTGCCTTGACGTGAAGGAGTCAAATTTTTGTTCAGAAGAGGCTGACGGCAGGAAGATAAAATACTGCTGTAAAAACAGGAGAGTTTGTGAAACACTGCATCACAGTTCAGACAGCGAGACGACTCTGATGGCTCAAAGGTGACACAAGAGGGTATGCTAACCTAGCTAGCATTAGCACATGTGTTTAGTGATTCTCTCCCGACAAATCAGTAGTCTGTAGTGTTTTTACGTCACCTTTTGGTTTCAGCTTAGCTCGCCTGGAACCTTGACAGAGGCGGTACCAAAAATAGTACCCAGTACAATTAAGGTACCAAGTACCAGATTTGCCTAGTGGAAAATTAAAAAAAGGTCAGTGCAACCATGCAGTGAAAAAGTGGCTAAACAGGCTGTTTTTGGCTGTTTTCGTTACTGTGCCTAAAAGACTGATGTATGTAAATGGCCAGATTGGTCCTCTAATTTGCCTCATTCAATAAGAGGTGAGAGGCTGAAACACATCTTATAACTTAAGTAGAGCTAAACTGCTGCAGGCTTGGTTACCATGACATCATAAAAACAATAAGTTTATATTTGGCTGTATTTGTAGCTTAGTTTTCATCTATGGACTGTATGGGGTTGGGAAAGAACTGTATGTAAGATGTTAACAATGTTTATACACAACAACATAGCCTTCGATTTTAAAAGTGAGGAAAATTCAGTTTTCCGTGATGTGAGTCCTTTAATTATGACAGTATGTAGTAATACAGTTGCAGTATGGAATTTTATCTATATTGTGCAGTCCTACCTGGACATGTAACATAATGGCTTGATGACACACATCTGACTGGGCAGGGACTAGATATTTTCTAAAGCAGCTCAGACAAGTGCAGGCATGTTGATTTGTCTCAGAAACGTTTAAGGTATTTTGAGGAAGGTTTTGACAGAGGCCGTGTTAAGAACGCCCTTAAAATGCACAGTTAAAGACAAACACAAGCCCTCTACTCAGTCAGGCTCCCATTAGATACGTGTGATCATTCTCCTGTGACATTCCAGTCAACACTCCAACGTTGAGAAAGCACAAGGAATGCAGTGTCTGTGGTCACCACAATAATCCATTGTGTGGCATTGTGTCCCTCTTTATACCATTATGTCCCTTTTACTAGGAAACATAAAATATTTACAGCTGAAAACCCCCCAGTATCAAGACAGGAAAGTGTTACAGCAAAAGTGCAATACTGTAATAAAGAAAATAACCATAGACAGATAGAGGCACCAGGAAGGCAGAATGTTAATCATTTACGTGAGTAAATAATCACCACCCTCAAGGATGAAAGTGCACTGAGATAACAGAGGAGTAAGAAACTCATGGGGAGGAAAGGCATTATGAAAGTCATTTGGACGGAAGCATTAAAACGTGTTTAGTGAATTGTGTATTCAGCATTTTTATCTGTGAAGTAAAACTACTGCCCTGTATAGGTACGTGGGAAGGTGTTTTGAGTTGAGACTGTTGAAATTTTAAGTGGCATGTACTTGACGTATGCTGTGATGTCATGTAAAAATGATATGCCAAATTTTATTCTGTTTATATCAATTGAATTTTTCCTAGTTGAAAAGTATGTATTTGTACCTTTTCGTAACCTAATGTTTTAAAACAGAACAGTAAAAAACAAAGTGTGGAGACGAGACGGGGTGTGTGGAGTTAGTACAACTTAGAAAATATAATTTCAGTGGATTTTGGTACAGTTACGTTCACTTACTAAAGGTACTGAGCTGTACCCTTGAGGGTACCACCCCAGTGTCAAGAGGGATTCTGCCCCAGTGACAGTTTTGTACCTTTTTTTTTTCCTGAGAGTTAACGTGTCAAAATGTGCTATAATGTGATGACATTAAAATACACATAAAACTGACATAAAACCTGACTCCTCCTGGCCGAGCTTTATGCAGATGAGCTGAGCGGCAACCAGTGAGATTGTACACATTAAGCTGATTGTACCAAGCCCATGATCAAGCACATGCCGAGACTCAACACTTGAACGCATATTGAGCAGAAGATATAATGGTTGAAAAAACACTGCATTAAACAACTCTGAAATCTGAGAGAGCTGTAGCCCCCTCAGCATCCCCATTTCCACATCCATGGCCCTTTTATCATGATAATTATAAAATATCACCATATTGCCCATCCCTATCTATATGTATATCCAGAACCGAAAAATCCAGTACGAGTACGATGTGATCAAATCCTCACAGCAGTGTCCCAACATTCAGTGTAAAGTCTTCCCAAAAAAATAGAGGTTGTTGTTGCAGCGAAGGGGACAAACTCCTTACTAATACCTTTGATGCAGAATAAACACTGGATAAGCAGGTGTCTACAAACTTTTGGACATATAGTGTGTGTATAGGGATCAATAGACAAGTGGAGCAAAGCTCAGGACACCTTGTAAGAATGATAAATTTTAAAATGTAGTCAGCAGAAGAATGAAACGTCCATTGAAATCAATAATTTGTAATGGATAATACACGTTCAGACATAATGATTAAAAGTTTTGGAAGTTTTCAACAGTTTGGTTGCAAGTAAATGTAGCTGTAAACTGTAGAAACAGGCTTTTTAATATGCGAACCCTGTGCAACTTGTCAAGGTTCAGATAATTTGTAGAAAACTGTTAAATAAATAAATAAATGAAATAAAATTAAGAAATTGTTGATGTGTCCAGAATGATGAACAGAGCTCTAGATTAATAAAACTAATAACCGGAATGCTTTGTTTTATAAAAGTGGTTGATCAAATCTCGGAAGCAGATAACTAGGCAAAAATGACTATAAATATGTTATTACAATGTATTTATTCTTTAAAGGGCCCATACCGTACAGTTTTCTTGTGATTTCATTTTTTGATCAAATTATTGACATTTGTGTGGTGTTGTGTTCCAGAAATACATAATTCATTTTTTACACTACCATCTTCCAAACTTTTTTATTCCTTAGAATTAAACAGGCTGTTTTTGAGGCTGTTTTAGTTACGCTCGGGTTCCTCCCACAGTCCAAAGACATGCAATCAGATGAATTGGAGATGCTAAATTGGCCCTAGGTGTGAGTGTGTGTGTGTGTGGTCTGTCCAGGGTGTTTCCTGCTTTCCACCCATTGAGGGCTGGGATGGTCTCCAGCATCTCTCACAACCCAGGAGGATAAGCGACTTAGAAAATGTGTGTGTGCATGTGTGTGTGTATGTGTGTTGGTTACTATGCCTTTAAGACTGATATATGTAAATAACCTTTTTTTTTTATTTGACTGTCTCAGTCGATAAGGAGTCTGGGCTGAAACACTCTTTATAACTTCAGTGTGAACTTCTGTAGACTGAATAGGTGGAAATATGTAAATGTGTTGGTCTTCATGACATCACAAAACCGGGGAATTTAGAATCACAGCTTCATTTGCATAAATGGACTGAGAAATGAAAGGTATGTTTTGAAACTGTAACAGTGTTTACATATTGCACCAAACACTTTTATTAAAAGAAGTGATGAAATTTTGTCCAAAAGGGGCCCTTAAGAGCTTCCTGTTGTTCCCAGAAATGCTATATACAGGGATCATTCCGCTGTATTAGGACAAACTGTGATCCAACTGTAATAAAACTAATTTAAAAATATTCAATGTGAAGGATTGTTATTCAAGCCCAAGTTAGCAATTATGATAACAATAACAACATCATCATTTATAGTGTACTTTCAATTGGGAGACGTCTGTCCCAAACCCTAACTTGTGAACATAATATTTGAAACGGTATTTACAGGGTTGTAGTTCAGGATGGAGTAGTTCCCAGCACAGAGAAGCAGTCATTAGGCCTCTAATAGGTTGGTGCCAGCGATGATATGATATCTCTCTGGCTCTGCATATTTGGTTGAATTTGATCTGTTCTGTCATCACAGCTATAAACAATATATTTTGCAGCCCTAATTATCACATCCATAACAGCCACTGCTAAACTTTTGGTAGTGTTATGATTGTTTTGGTGGTGAAAAAATAGAATGTTCAATCATTTGTTTTAATAAATGAAACCTTAGTAAGGTATGGGGTCCCTCAAAGCAAAAGGATTTAAGTCTAAATCCAAGTCAGTTAAAAGTTTTGTGTTTTGCTGACCGTGAAACAATTTGGTATACATTTTTTTTTCTAGTCATGCTCATCAGAAACAAACTGAATTCATGGCAGTGGTTAATGTTATATTATAGTAATATATAAATGATAGAGTCTCATGATTCAGCTAACAGATGGTTTTAGAAGTTGCTAACATAGAGTTTACCAGGAAATGGCCTCAAATCACCTGTCCACATAGGAAAGCATTAATATAAGTCATTTCTGATTTTTGAACGGTAGAGTTTATGTCCAGTCAGTATCTTTCTTTCATCACATCTTTTTTTCCACAGACACCAGCACAGTGCCTAACATAACTAATACCACTACAACTCCCAGCCCTCCAGTGAGTATACCTTTCTGAGCCTCATTTATGAAGGTCCTGTTCTTTTACTCACTGTATAATCCGTAATTCAGAGTGCAACATTCATGCAGCACAATTACAGTTGATATGTGGTGTATGTGGTGGCTCAGTGGCTTTTAGGATTGAATGTCTGATAACTCCTTTCCTCTCCTTTCCAGGGACCTAACATTGTGGCGATTGTTGTGCCAATCGTGGTGGTCTTGGTTGTGCTGGTGGTGACGGGTGTATTGGTATTTCTCTTCTGTGTGGTGAAAAAGAAGAGGCAGACAGAAGGAACCTACAGGCCGAGCGCTGAGGAGCAGACGGGAGCACGAAGCGTGGAGGCGCCTAACGCTCTCAAATTGCCCAAGGAGGAGAGACTCATCTGACACTGTAGAGCACAGTGTGCCAATACAGCCTGCTTTCAGTCCCAGGATATGATGTCGCCTGGACCTTGCACACCGTTAAGCTGGTATCAGTGCTCCTCTTAACGCGGTAGTTCAGTGAAAAATTGATTGTACACAGTTTTCACCTTACTACAAATGTAGTCGATCAACCAAGACACGGTTTGGTGTCCGAAGTTTGCTTCTTTAGTTATGTGGATAATGTAGAGCTTGAAGTATTTGTCAGAACCTGATGTCACTTTTAGCAGGTTTTACCCTGCATTTCCTCCTGCTTTAGATTTACTCCATACTTTATTCCTCTTCCCTACTTTCATTACCTTAAAACAGTTTTTAATCTGGAATGCTGGATTTGCTCACTTGTGTTGTTGACAGAATTTAGGGTAACACTTTTTTTGGATGGTCCACTGTTGATTCAACTAAATATCAGTGAAATGCAGCTGAACTTGAAGTTGAGGGTGAAAGATTCTATTAAATCTAACCCTAAACCTAACCCTAACCTTAACTTCAACCCTAAATCTAAACCTAATCCTAACCTTAATGTTGTTGATACTCAACTGAACATCACCAGAAAGTTTGTTAGTAATTTAAGTATCTGTAGATCATCTATAGGGGACCATCCAAATAAAGTGTGACCGAATTTAGCTTGTGAGCAAATGGATGCCCAAGTAATAAAACAACAACTTGATTCAGAGTACACAGGTTAGTGTGGCCAAAAGACATGTTTTATGTATGTTCAATATATTATATGTAAAATGTTCTACATTCAGAAATACAGTTTTAGTATTAAACACGTGAAATGAGCTGCTATATCAGCACCGCAAAGCATGAGAGCAGTGCAGTATGAACAGTTTACCAGACTAAAAACATTTATTTACTGATCTAGTGATGGCTGTTATTGTTGCTACATGGTCATTTGACAATAGTTTAACCACTATCATTAGAAATATCAGGTTTTATTTGGCATTTTAGATAATGATGGGCCAGTTCAGGTCATTTTTGGATTTTGTTGAGCTTGAATCAACAAGTTTTGGACCCAAAACTTAATCATGTAGACAGAAAAATCTTGGGCTATGTTTGGGATTGGACCAAAATTTCAAGCTTGATTAAAGCTGTAGGGCAAGGGTTCCCAACCACAGAAGCTTCTGCGGCCCACAAAACCGGCCTGATTGTTTCAAATACAGGCAAAATCAATATCAAATTTCATGTGCCTGTAATCATGATATCTGAAATAATAACAATGATAATAACAACCATATTATCAATCTGAAAAAAATAGTTTGTAGCCACTTATTCATGATGTGTGAGTACCATACAATAAAAAGAGAAATTTTTACATTGACTTGCATTAAAAATATAAACATAACTAGCTATCTATTGAACTGATTTTCACCTAAATATTTTTTATCACAAGAATAATCTCATAATTTAAAATATGTTCGTTTAAATGTCTATGTATTTTAACAAAGTTTTGAAAAAACTGACTGCCAGTGACCCCCCCCACTTACCAGTTAGCACTGTGCTAAATCACACTCTTGCCTTAACCGTATCAAGTTGTAATCTCAAACAGACTTATTATATTATGACATTTGTGAAGTACTGTTATCTTTAATGACCTAAAATACATTGCGCAGCTAAAAACAGTAGTATCTGCAATATTACAGTAATTACAGTATGTAATTACAGTATGTAATTACTTAACTACAATAGCCTTGTAGCTCTAGTGCAAAACTAAAGAAGTAATCTTCAGATGCCAAACATGTTTCGGCTGATCAACTACATGTGAAATAAAGGTAGAATTCTGTAAACCTGTTTTTTTGCTGAAGTAATTACTTTTGAATGAATCATATAACGACACGGGTGTGCCTGAAAGCAGTTGATGGCTAGAAGTGACACTTCACTGAAGCACGTGGCTCCACTCTGGATGAACTAAACCACAACTTTACATCCCTCCTACAGCTTTACTCTGAAAACACACCCATCAGACTCTCCCACGAAACACTAAACAGACCCTAGCTGCAGAAAGGCACGATTCTGCCTAACTGGTTAACTGTCCTGCTCTGAACAGGAAAAGACCAAATCCACCCATGAGGCAGAGGGTAAGATGACTTTTATAAGTGCGTTGGATCGTCAGTTTCAGACTGACCTGGTATTACCCTTGACAACCTGAGACACATTCAAGTGTCTTGTTCTTAAGGTACATTGTCTTTACATTTCTGTTCAAGATCTTGATCGAGATTTGTCTTGCCTGCTGCTGTATGAGTTGTAATTCAAAGACTATTTTTTATATATAGTGTTAAACTGTTTTATGATTTTATTCATGTTTATCAAAATGCCCTTATACTATGGGAAAGTTTTTATAGCTTGGTTAGTGTTGTTGATGCTGGAACCACTATTGTCAGAGAAAATCTCAACAGCTTTATATGTACCAGGAGTGATTATTTACCTCAGTTTTTATCTATGGAATGAGTGCAACACTGATCATGCTGACACTCCTGCAGTAATGACCTGCAGCTCGGACTCACACTTGTTTAATCAAACACATAATGAATATACTTGAATTATTTTCTTAGCACTAACTTCTGTTTCAAAATTGCGATTATTTTATTATTTAATCCCCATCAGTGACTTCAATGTGCAGCCATGATCAATGTGTGTACTGTACAGTCAGCATTTGGACAAGCAGTCAGATCAGATATTTCCTTCATTTCCAGTCTTTTCCTTTATGTCTAAAGGACTTTAACCACAGTTGTGTACAGACACCAGAGGCATTTCAAAAAGGTACGCTTGATTGCTTGTCTAAACACATGAATCTGATATGAGATAGAGGAAAAATAAATATGAATTCTGCTGTTTAAACACAGCAAAAGACATATCATGTTGAAGAACTCTGTTCTACAGCTTTGTACACTGTTACTAAAAACTGATATTAAATTAATAATGCAGCAAGTTGTATTGTTGGTGCATTTCAAACCAAAATTAGAACATCATTTCTTGTTATTTGACCTTAAATGTCAGAACAAAACACTGATAAAAACTTTAATTTTCAATGCAAAAAAAGCAAAAATTGGGATAAAAGGTTTTGTTGTCCCAATAGTAAATTTATATACACATACAGTAACATTTTTTTTCACACTTCTGCGCATTTTAATGCACAATTACTGTTTATTTACTGAAAAAAGTCATAATAATATGGCCTGTGCAAGTTATGGCACATTTTATATTTAATTTTTTCCCAATATGTTAAACTCTCTGTAGAGTGTTAGGGTGTTCATTTATTTTCACTTTTAACATCAACAAAATGATATTTGATACATATAAAACCAGTATGTTGGCACATTCGGAATGTACTGATTAAAAGCTATAAAATAATTAATCTTCATAGTTCATATATTTGCAAATAATGACTAGGAAGCTGAAAATATATATTAATTAATTAATAAAATTAAGAAATTTTTGTTGTGTTCAAAATGGTGAAGAAAACTGTAGATGATTATAAAACCACAGCATGAATATATAATAAACATCCATAATGCCTTGTATTTCAAAAGTGACAGTTACATCTCAAAGCAGATTACTTGGCAAAACATTTGTATAAGAAGATAATTACAATATATTATTTATGCTTGAATACTGAGTGACACTTAAAGGTTATTGTGTATAAAGTAACAAAAACATTCATATGAAAAGAGGTTTCACACTGAAAGGTAGTGTATGTAAAGACTTTATAGTGTTTTTTTAATATGTGCTTCATCTTTTCTTGCATTTAGAAATGTAACAGACATCCTTCAGCAGTAACTTGCACATTTCTATGAAATATGATTTTTTTATGAAATTGCTGATCAAGGCCTTAAACAGATATAAAAGGAGGGATTAAAGCCATCAAGGGCAGATCTATAATTAATAAAATGTGCCATGCTGACAAAAGCTGAACTTTGTGTTACTACTAGCTCAGTAGGGAGAGGAATAGGGACAGTGTGTGTCTTCCAAAATACCATGTAGCATTTGGGCTGAACTGCTGAGGAATGTTTCAGTAGGTTTGAGGTTGAAGGCAGTTTTACCGCTTTGAGAATGTGAAACTGTCATTCTGGGAAGTGGCACCCCCTGGTGGTAAAGGTTGATATGAACACCCAGGCACAAAATGGTATTGTAATGCTGTTTTATTTAGTGATAATGTTGGAAAAGGGTTTACTGAAATTTCACTATATTACAGGGCGTATATTCTAAACTATTATTGCGTTTTACTTTTTCTCTGAGGTCCCCTTTCAATGTTTGTGTATTTTTATGTACAAAAAACGGTCATAAATAATTGGTACCTAATTTATTTTCCAAACTCTTTTTCTCTTTGAATTAAACAGCCTGTTTTTATTAGCCTTTAAAACTGATATATGTAAATGAGCTCTGGCCAGATTAGTCTCCTTCAAAAAGCATGTTGAGACATGCTTTATAACTCCAGTGTGAATAGGTGGAGCTGACCTTCTGTAGCCTGAATAAGCATATAAATGTAAATGTTGTGGTTTGTGTGATATCACAAAAAGAGTGAACTCAAATCAGTCTATTTTTACAGCTTAGTTTTTTTTATGGACTGGGGAATGAACTGTACCCTTTATAACTTGTCTACATACTAGATAAAACGTAAAAAAAAATCTGGCTCTCACAATATAGGCCCTTAAAGTGCAGATCATTTGAATTTCATTGCTGACAAAACAGCCAAAACAACAACTGGGGTTTAGAATTAGCCTTTATTCAGATTGAACTTGACAGCAGTTAAATTACTCTCAAATCTGAAGGCTTCACAGTTAAAACCACTTTAAACCACTTTCTGCAAGGCAATGTGGGGGGGAGATGATGCAGTGCATTTACAGTACAAAAACACACAGTCAAACAAAAAAAAGTTGCACAATTGATTTCAAATGTCACTTTCCCTATGCAGAACAACCATGATTACGAGTGGGGATTTCCATAGATGTGTAAAACCCCCTCGTTTCTTTTCATGAACACCTGCTTCGTAATGGAGAGGGATGAGTCAGGAATGGGTGTGGTGTGGTGGACCAACGCCGGGAGGCTGGTTGAGATTTAGGCGACCTCCTCTTCGCCCTCCTCCTCGAACTCACCTTCCTCGGCTGTGGCGTCCTGGTACTGCTGGTACTCGGACACCAGGTCGTTCATGTTGCTCTCGGCTTCGGTGAACTCCATCTCGTCCATGCCTTCTCCGGTATACCAGTGCAAGAAGGCCTTGCGGCGGAACATGGCGGTGAACTGCTCGGAGATGCGCTTGAACAGCTCCTGGATGGCCGTGCTGTTGCCGATGAAGGTGGCCGCCATCTTGAGGCCGCGGGGCGGGATGTCGCACACGGCCGTCTTGACGTTGTTGGGGATCCATTCCACGAAGTAGCTGCTGTTCTTGTTCTGGACGTTGAGCATCTGCTCGTCCACCTCTTTCATGGACATGCGCCCGCGGAAGACGGCGGCCACGGTCAGGTAGCGGCCGTGGCGTGGGTCGCAGGCAGCCATCATGTTCTTGGCATCGAACATCTGCTGTGTGAGCTCAGGCACGGACAGGGACCGGTACTGCTGGCTCCCCCTGCTGGTGAGGGGTGCGAAGCCGGGCATGAAGAAGTGGAGGCGGGGGAAGGGCACCATGTTCACAGCCAGTTTGCGGAGATCTGCGTTGAGCTGGCCGGGGAAGCGCAGGCAGGTGGTCACGCCGCTCATGGTGGCCGAGACAAGGTGGTTGAGGTCGCCGTAAGTGGGCGTGGTCAGTTTGAGAGTGCGGAAGCAGATGTCGTAGAGAGCCTCGTTGTCGATGCAGTATGTTTCGTCAGTGTTCTCCACCAACTGGTGCACAGACAGTGTGGCGTTGTAGGGCTCCACCACAGTGTCGGACACTTTGGGCGAGGGTACCACACTGAAGGTGTTCATGATCCGGTCGGGGTATTCTTCACGAATCTTGCTGATGAGGAGGGTACCCATACCGGAGCCGGTACCTCCACCGAGAGAGTGGGTGAGCTGGAAGCCCTGCAGGCAGTCGCAGCTCTCAGCTTCTTTACGCACCACATCCAGCACTGAATCTACCAGCTCTGCTCCCTCTGTGTAGTGGCCCTTGGCCCAGTTGTTTCCAGCACCACTCTGGCCTATAAATAGGAACAGTATGTATATGTATGCATATTAACAGGAGCAATACCTAGGCATAGTAGATGTTAAAAAGCCCATTTCTAATAGTTTTCTTCCACTTATGACGTTTGTGTGGGTTTATGCACCAAAAGCGGTTGTAATTAATTTCTAAATGAGCATTTTCCAAACTCTGCTTATCACTGTTTTGGTACTGTGCCTATAAACTAATACATTTATATTGTCCAAACAAGAACAAGTATCTCAACTGTTACAGAAGAAAGGAAAAAATGTTTTTTACTTTTACTGCGAGATAATGTAAAGTGTTTTTATTCCAAGCAATTTTGGAACATTTCTATTGGTCCATTCATCATAAAATTTTGACACAATGTAAAGGGCAGTTGCTGTGCCCACATGAAATTAAA